>PNEQ01075221.1:0-12309 GCA_003012365.1 Medauroidea extradentata
TGTAAAAATGCTATATTTTTTTTCATACCGCTCATGGAACGGAACTATAAAGGAACTTAAGTTCCTTTTTTAATGAACTTGAACTGGACCTAGTTCCTTCTATTGAAAATGAACTTGAACTGGAACTAGTTCCTTTTTTACAGAGAGGAACTTGAACTTGAACAAGTTCCCTTTTTTAAAGGAACTTGCAAAACACTGCGAAAATGAAGTAATTCGCAGTAAATAAAATGCGATGGGCTACGTAACCCAACGTTTACAAACCCACAAAGTAATATTTTGAATTTAAAAAAAAAGCGAAGTATAGGGGAAATATGCCAACTCCCAATACTAGAATACTTAGCGCACGACATGTTATTTCACTGTGAATTATTTCGATTAAGTAAGTCAATTGGTTTCCACTATTTGCATAGCAGCGTAACACGCAAATTTTTAACTTTGACGCACCATTATGAGAAAACTACGGAAGCTTAAATTGTTTCGTAAGAGGATACTGTAGTTACAGTAACGGCCTACAAAACTAATACTATTTCGTAAAAATAAAATTTTTGGCATTAATCGCATTTGCAAAAAAAAAAAAAAAAAAAAAAAAACAGAATGTTAAGTTCAAAAGAACTACTAAATGCTTACATACTTAAAACGCAGTCAAGGTTATTTATTCAAATTATTAACGCAAATGTTCTGGAAAGCTAGTGTGGTAGGTTTAAATAAATGCTTAGGTAAAATATTGGCATAAAGGGATAATACAAATACTACAGCCATGTCCGTTATAAATAATCAAACATAAACTCATCACGTTTCGGCGTTCTAAAACGGCAATGCAATGCAAGGAAAAATTATGTTTAGTAAATATTTATAATATGTGCCGGTATTTTGTCAAAATTGTGTTTAGTATATACATTGAAACGAGACAATTTAATTTTCAGTAAAACGCATGAAAACATTTTTATAGTACCAAATTAATGTGTGGATCATTAAATGTCTTTATTACCTCAAAATTATTGCCAGTATTTCCAGCGTTGTTATGTTAATTTAATTTATGCTGTTTTCATAACACCATTCTGTGGGATCTGAGAAAATAAAACATAAATTTTTATAACAGTTTTGGAACAAATAATTTTCAAGTTATTTGTAATATTTAATTGCGATCGCAGGTTTTTCAACGGCTTTAATTAGGCCTATATATTCATTTTAGAGCTATGGAATTACAAGAGAGAAAAAAATTCAAATAATTATCAGCTGCGTGTAGAATTTGAGCGAGTTGCTGGCTTGAAATCTGTCGGCCAGATTTCAAAGTCTCTCTGTTGTATACTAAGCCCCATCTGTCTAGGAATTATTCAGCGTTGTGGCAGACGTTGTTGGCATCCTATTCTCTCACGTCTGTTGGCCATAGCGTGGAACCGGAACTACATGAGAATTTCAGCAGGGACCGCCAATGTTGTAAATTTTGTAGCACAACACATCAAAGTTTCAAAAAGGCAACGTTTAAAACACTGTAATATGTATGGAGTGTAGCCAACACATACGTGGACAAAACAAACATATTTATTTAACTTAAATATAAAAAATTTTTAAAAGTTTATTTTAAAAATAGAATTTTGAATTCATATCTTGAAATACGAATGGTATTACAAATCAAGAAATAACATTATGAAAAATTGGCTCACTGAATATTTCATTAGCTACAACTTTGATAATTTGTAAATCTGAATTATTCTGAACATTTTATATGGCATTAAATTGAGTTAGGATTGTAATACTAATTGGATTAAGTTGTAATAATTACGATTTTATTTCGATTTAAATCAAGAATTAATAGTTTCAAATTTGTCAAAAATGTTTGAAACCAATTATCAAAGAATAGTCTGTAATCATAATTAGTTACATGTTATTTTAAGATGTATAGGCCTACTGATGTGGGTTATGTGTACGAATATTTATACATTTTACTTTCGCATACTTTTTTACAAATTTGAAGGCTGGCATTAAAAAATTATTTTACATTATAAAAAACTTTAATTCATTTATTTCAGTAACTGTTTTCTCGATAAGACTACGGCGTACTGTACGTAACGTCGAATAGGCAGTCACTAAAACATTAATTTGGTATTAAAGTTTAACACGATTATAAGCTTTAGATTTTACTGATCAGTCATAGTCAACTCTCTCAAATCAAGAAAATATTTACAATTTCAATCTCGGTTAGATACGTTAAAAAATATTAATACTATTAAAAACGTTACAATTGCAAAGCCTTCGGAATGGAAGAAAACTTCGGCAGTATAGTTGGGAGAACATTGATATGAGCGTATAACATACGTATGATGTATACGTAATTATATATTCTTCATTAAATTATATATTTTAGGCTCAAAAAGGACAATTTAACATATGCTATGATGGTGGAAAACTATCCGCACCCACTGAACACGTTTTTTTTTATTTTAGGACAGTGGTAATAACGTTTTTTTTTTTAAATAAAAATTTTCAGCTGTTTAAAATGTGCGCTATGGAGCCAGCAATTATTCCTTCTCGTACTGTAACTATTCCACGTAAATATTAACATTTTTAAAAATTACTTATTTTAGAAGCGTAGCCGATACGTTACAACAAACATACAGGGGTGACTAAGGTTAATGGATTTTACGTATCGTCGTCAGCAAGGTCATAATAGATGGTTACACACTACTTGCTACAATGGCAGGAGCTGGGAAAGGAGTCGGCCATGGCCTTTGTTAAGACCCCATTCCAGCATTCGCCTGGAGCGATTTCGGGAAACCATGGAAAATCTAAAGCACGAAGGCTGGAACCAGAGTTCGAACCTGGGTCTTCCCGAATGCGAGTCCAGAGTCTTGCCGTTGCGCCACCTCGCTCAGTACAGGGCTATGTAAAAAACGTTACTTGTAAAATAAGGAAATTCGTTTCGGGAACATTTCCCTTAGACATTCTAGCGGCAAGTGACGGGTTATATATTAAAGCAGAATACAACATATGAGGTGTTCTAGAAGGATGGTTTTATTTATATGGCTTTATATATTACCAATAGGATCGTAGCGACAAGGTGGGTAAGGAAAGTCAAAAAGGGCAGAATGCCCAGGGCCCCAGCCTGAATGGAGCTCCGGCCCCTTGCCATAAACTCTGAAAAAAAAAAAAATATTTTTCAAGTGTATAATACGTCTGTATTTACAGTGTTGGTATGTTTATATTGCTGTAAGGATCTGTAACATACTTAATAATATTGTTAATGGCAACTGTACACAAATTACAAAAGTAGTCATAAATAATATTTCTCAAAAATTTTATTCAGACATTTGGGACCCCAAACAATTAACTTCCTCAGAAGTATTGCTTCTGTTCTGATTACTGTATTGAATATCACGTTGATTCGCAAATGCTAAGTGATTTTTCAAATTTTTAAATCAAATTTTCAAAAATTTACTTTTAAATTATTTACTTAGTGTGGTAAATTAGAAGAATATTACGAATTTTTAAAATGACAAATAAGAACATTTTACTAGCGTGAGCTAATTTCTTAGACGATTTAACAGAATGCTGTTCAAGATCTCCTCGCTGGTTTTCCGAAAATTTACGGACAAGTAACGTGAAACAATGTTTATAAATTAATTAAATATACATAAGCAGTAGAATTGAGTTTTTGTTTCGTGTAATATGACGATAGACGGAGGCAAAATTTGTTTCTCCCATTGGTTCGTAACACGAGTGCAGTCATTGACCCGTACATATAAGAGGCTCTAATTAAATAAACTTCGTGATCAGGACCAGGGGACCACACACTGTTACAAGGAATCTCGTGAAACCGTTTCAAAAATAATTCTGATTACAGGTTCTGGATGCAGCCCATCGTAAATTCTCAAGCTCGGTGGACCGGATTCGATTGAAATATGACGTCGTGAAATGGGACCCTTCGGGAGGAGCAGCTGTAGAATGTAAGGCAACGTATTCCACGTGTGAAAAAACCCGGGACAAACTACGCCGGGGATCGAACCAGTGGCCTGGATACCTGAACAAATCAGAGTAGTCTCATGCAAGTAGCGTGTGCTAGTGGAACCGCGCATTGCAGGTTGCGTATCACGCTTACCAGACGAAATTACAAACAGCTGCGGTGAACTAAGACCATGCTCATTACATTCTGCTGGTTTTTCTATACTTATTATTTTTAAGCTTAAACAGAGTAGATATCAAAAATATGTCTAGCAGTTTTGTTTAAAATAGTAACTGCCACGATACCGTAATGTGAAAATACTTTGCACCCCTGTGGGTAACTTTGCACTATTAGATTTATTTCGTTCTAAGCTGGAATTCCAGGAAAATAGTCACTCTATAAAGTATTGGTTATTATTAAAGCTATGAAGGGCGAAGTCTTCAACAATTTGCGGCTCTGCAAACCTTCACTTACGTCAAAAAAAATTTAGTGCAAAGTAACCCCTAAATTAGGTAAAGGCTTTACGGTAGATAAATTTTTTTTCAAATCAAGAAAAATTACGGTTCTGACCAAAAAGTCATTTAATCATAATTTTGTTAATTACATAATTAGAGATGAGGATTTTAAACAAAACTGCCAGATAGATAGTTGATGACAGCTTTCGCTTAGGCGTAAAAAATTAATACAGCTAAAAATGTAGAAACTAGAGAGCATGGTTTTAATCCCAGTGTTTGTACTTCGTATCCGATGTTTGTTACTTGCTACTGGAAGTACGGTCGCCGTTTACCTTGCTATGAACAATGTAACTCTGGTTCTAACACAGCGATCAGTAACCAGGCCACCCGGCCAGGAACTTCATAATATTAAACATAAGTTGCTGCAAACTGCAAGGCAGAACTCCCCACTCCAACAGCGATACGAGTGCGATAAATGGGCGTGTCACTCTACCTACGAGGTCTGTCTGCCCCATATCGTCGCCAGGATCACTTCACTACCAAGATTCACCACGACGTCCAGATCTACGCCATGCCGATCGCCGTGGCCGTTTCCTTACATCAGCCTCGGCATCATTAACAAAGCGGGACTGTCATCGTCGTAACTAAATTGAGTGGCTCTTAAGTAAGCATAAATGTCTCTAACTTTTCTTGCCTCCCTCCGTAAAGAACATCGTAAATGTAATGAAACAGTTGTATGTATTGTAAATTAAAGCCGTACCTGATATTTAGACTGCGAGTCTCACTTATAAAAGAATCCCTCATTTAAACAAGTTATCAAACACTACATTTTACGTAAACACTCTAACAGTTATTAAACAATCAAAGAGTGAGTAATTTTTTAAAAACGTAACACCCTGCAAGTCGTCTCTAAAGGTGACCCCTAGGCTCGCCATTCACAGAATCCTCTATATGTCGGCGAGATATTTTTTACGTAAAACTCCACGCTGTAGTTAAAGTATGTCTTACAACTTCGCTGCTATTAATGCGTCCCTCAGACTATCAAAGAGTAACTTTTCTGTTCTTGAATTCATGGAGGTGGATAGATTTCTGTTGGACAATTCGAGGGCTGCCTGTGGGATGCGTCAACCTGCTTTTCCACGCACACGAATTAAACCTAGAATTAAATTTGCACATAGTTACAACAAGTAATCATCATATTGTCACGTATCAGTAACTCACAAAATACGCTCCACAGTTTATTTAAAAATTGAAGTGTTTAAACTGGTAGGAAATAGCAGAGATAGATAGATAGATAGAGAGAGAGAGAGAGAGAGAGAGAGAGAGAGAAATGGTGAGGACATGAAGTCCTACCTCTCTTCTGCGGACCAACCACGTGTTGTATGAAATGCGCGCAGTTCCCAGGTGACCTTGGGAGGCCGGACAACAGGGTGTTATGAATTTCGAATCTGTATGTTACGTACTTTACAATAATACATTGATAATACCATATTCTTTTGATTTTTGTATTGCCGGTTGACTATTCATAACAGAACAGACAATACCACAATTTTTCTGTATATATTTCTCATTCACCCAGTACACCATTAAAAGAAACTAAATTTTATGAAATTACCAAATAAATAGTCACTTTAATTAAATTAACGGAATTATCATAGTAACACTTACTCAGAACTAAGAATTTTATGATAGGCCTTTTTTTATTAGCTAATGAGATACAAAATGCCTTTCCGTTAAAAACTGACAAAGTTAGTTATATTGTATAATACAGTTTTTATGTCAGCTGTAAATATATTTTAAAGGCCTATTGTTGTAGTGCCTACTATAAGCAGGCTGACTGAACAGTTAGCATTACATTTCGTTAAAAAATTATACCTTCAAAAAATGTTTGTTAGTTTCGTCTGTATTATCTTCTTTGTGTCTTTTGTCTTCGAATCCATTATATACTCTGTTCGTGTTGTTTATATTTAATCGTCTTCAAATAACCGTTGTTCACTAACCTTGTTTTGTTTTATGTGTATTTGTATGTTCAACTTTTTATCTTAGTTCGTCTGTCGGTTACACAGAGGATGACCCTCGCCCTTAATTGTATTCATGTGATGCATTCGTTGACAACAGATAACACTGATTTTTCTTTTGGTTTTACTGTGGTATATTGCTGCTCGGAAAATTTTCCTTGAAATATCATACGTCCTCGGAAATTTTACTAATAACTGGTAAGCTTTAACAGAATATACTTTCTCAGGCAAGCAACTTGTTTGCTTTATATGACATGCAAAAATACTATCAAGGATTATTCATTTTGTTTGCTATGTTGGCTCGGTTCGCTTTCAGTTTCATACAGATCTCAATAAAGCTTAACACGATAAATTACTGTGTCGTGTCATATAAACAAGGTTGCAGTTTACTTTTATTTTAGCAGTGTTAGACGAACGTTAATGTCTCTTCCTTTGAAACACGCAGCAAGAAATTTTTAATGGTGAATCAATGTTCAAATATAACAGTCTAACTTCATAATGTAATGTAAAGGTAACTTTTTTTTTATATTGTAATTAAAAGCATATTTAGTGAAATTTCCACAAGGGTAGTACGATATAAGCCATTTACTTATTTGTTGTTTGCTACGTTCAGTTCCCGAAATGTCGCATGTCTTATCGTCGAAAGAAACCTGCTAATGTTCGTCAGTTTTTTCTGTGTTATGGTCGTCTGTTTCACCGCCCTTATTGTCTCTGGTCATATGAGTTGTTAACGTTCTCTCTGTCCGTTATTGTGGCCATTTTATACGTCTTTTTTTTTTTTTTTTTTTTTTTTATTTCGTTGTTCTTCCGTTGTTTTTGAGACGAACTTCACGATATTACGACTATGTTCCGTTCCGGAATTAATTTGAACTGTTATTGTTCTATTTATTTTGTTTATTTTTTTATTTTACTTTCGTGTCGTCTTTCTGGATACGACTTTATTCATTTCCGGACTTGTGTGTACGTTATATCTTTGTCGACAATATATTACTGGCTTTCCTTTTATCTTTTAGTTTTGCCGTTGGGTTATTCTGAAAATAAACATTCGCTCGTACTGACGTATATCACCATAAACTGCTGTTTACATTGCGAGTAATTATTATTTATGTATGCGTAGTAAAAATTTTAGAGAAAATTTTATAACATATGTGTCTGTAGTAATATTAAAAATAATTATATAATACCTTTTTTGTGTCAGTAAGAAAGCCTTGCTAAAAATGGCATTTGATATCTGATCTGTTTTAACATCTGTACCTTGTCTGCAGTCTAACTAAGCAGAACCTCTAATTTGGTAATATTTTGGTTAGTAACTGATTGATTCCTGACAGAGAAAATAACCTACGGCTGCAGATGTATGGCTGCTGTCCACGCGTGAGGTATTTCCATATAGGGTCGGTGGCAGCTGTCCACCTCCACACACTCTAACACGACGCGCGCAATAAACATTTCACGTGTCGCCCGCGTGTGTTGGAATGCGGTTCCGTCAGCTCCCGGCGCCAAAACCTCAACTCTGCCTGGCGCGTCACCTACGGAATTGCGCCACATTTAGAATAACGTGGCTGCTTTATGGTTCAGGATGAATGCCGTGCCATAAGCGCCTGCCAACCATTCACCCTGGCTATATGTCCACGCGGGCTGGGCGTTGGGCGAACCCGTGATACCCTGGAGCTAGAAGCTGGAACACAGAAAATTGCCCTGGAGTCTCTCCCACCAAAAATTGTTTATTTGCGACAACACTAAGTTTGTTTCAATACGAGCAACTTGAAATTAGCTTTGCCGCAAGGAATATTTTTATTTGAAGTGTAAATAATAAAGTTGTTTCATCTCCTTTCAGGAGCATTCTTTCAACATGAAGCTTGTCTTAACCATATCAAAAAATTACCTAGCGCTATCTGATAGTAAGACAATGTTTTTTTAACATTACTTTACGCTTTAACTATAATTTTCTTTGCGACAGTGATACTTTGCATGGTCTCATGTTAAATCAAAAATTTTGTTGTAGCAAACAACATTTTTTAGAATACTAGAAATAAAAAAAAATTACTGTAGTAATGTAGAATTGGTAACACAAAGGCGTGGATTTTAATATTTCTTAATCTTCACACGTGTTCTTACAATTGGTATGGGAGTAGGGTATAATAGCCAAGGTGTAAGCTTGAAAATGAAATTCATTATTGCTACTGAAAGAAATTTCACCATGTTGATGAGTTGAACAAACTGTTTTCAAAACTACGTGTCTTGATAAAAATGTATCGCGTACATGAATCTCAAACTCTGAACGTGTTACTAATTTTTAGCAAAATAATTTTTTCTCCGAAAGTATAAGATTGTATAAATATGAAAGACAGACCAAACGTCTTAGCAGTGTAACTTTACGTGAGTCTTGAAAGCTCTGCAGACACACACACATTATATATATATATAGTGTTGCGTGTTGGCCGGGAAGCAGGCACATTACATCATGCTGGGTGGTCAGCTCTGTGAGTCAACCAGTGGTGTCATGGGTTTCCGCAGCTACGTCGCAACTCCCGAGAGACGTCACTGGGTTTCCCCGATGACGCCAGTACAAATACGTGGCTATCAACAAGTACGACCGTGGTAATGTCTATTTTTAGACTCTAGGTCTCTGTATTTCATCAGCCATTGACGTCATTGAAGGGGCCGTATAAAAGCATCGGAACTGCGCAACATGAGTCTGTCTAGTATGGCAGTATGGAAGAGAGTCGGGAAGAGTCAGTCTTGTGCAGTCTTGTGATAGTCTTGTGAGTCGTGAAGATGAAGTGAGACCGAGAGTGGTGTGAGGCACCACCCTTAGGGGCGGCGTTGCCACCGGGACGACGATGGACGTCGTGAGAAGTGACAGGCCGCCTTAGGGGCGGTATCACGACGGCGTCGAGGCTAGTGTAATATCGACGGAGCTGACGAGGTGTGGCGTCTTGAGGATGCCAACACGGTGGCGGTAGTCGCTGTCGAGTCTGAGTAACATCAGCGCCCTGCAGAAGGGACAGACAACACTAAGGTGTTGTGTGTCGGCACGACTGAGCTGACGAGGTATGGCGTCTCGAGGATGGCAACACGACGGCAGTGGTTGGTGTCGAGGCTGTGTGACGACAGCGAGCTGCAGGATGGGCGAACAACACTTGTGGTGTTGTGTTGGAGTGCTGCAGAGGTGGTGAGCTGTGAAGAACAACACTGACGGTGCTGTGTCGAGGAGGGCAGTAACTGGTGACTTGAGGAGACTGTCTACCTGGTGATTCAAAAGATGTGCTTCGAGAGTTCGCTATTGGTACTGCTCGGAGAAGGTGTTAAGCTTGTGCAGAGAGGCTGGTGAGGGCATCTTGGTGATGTCAGGAAGACATCTTGGTGATGTCAGGAAGACGTCTTAGTGACGTCGGAGTCTACTGCGAGGCTACAGGCACATACCTTCGGAACAGTACTGGGTGAGACAAGAGGGCTTCTGCTGCGGGTCGACAGGTGAAGAAGAGGTGTGCGACGGGAGTCGAACCGAAGACTTCAAGAGTGAAGACAGTGGTACACTCCGGGTGATCCACTGTACATGGTGAGCCATCCTCCTTTAGGACTGTTAAGGTCGTACATTGTCATTTGAGTAACTGTTGATTGGATATATGACAGGATTTTGTAATTTGTAGTGTTCAATTAATTAACGGTTAATATTCTTGTGCTTTAATTGTCTAAGTTAATTAACGTTCTGTGGAACAGTACTAATTGTGTGCCTAATTGATTGTGTTGTGAGAGTTATATTTGATTACTGTTTTGTGTATTTCGTAGCTTTGTGAGCTATTAAATCCAGTACTTAATTTAACTCTTTTATTTCTAATTATAAGACCTCTATCCCAAAGAACCCATGGGAATTGCCCACATGAAAAGTTTGTGCTCAAACTTGTAACAATATATATATATATATATATATATATATATATATATATATATATATATATATATATATATATATAAGCAGTCCCCCGGGGGCTTTGCTCGCAAGTATTATTCGTAACTGATAATATTTACTTTAATTTAAAAACCTCTTTGTACACAAGATTGGTACATCAGTCATCAAGTGTTAGAATCTCCAAGCGGCTAGTTGAACTAATTCTGCAGCAGGATAAGTAACTATAGCTGTCCACGCGAAAAGCAGTCTTAAGTTTGTCCCTGCCACTAACAGCGACTTCGCCTGAGCCTTATTTATAGCCCTGCCTGTTTGACGTTGTGGGGTAATTACAGACACCTAAGGTAAGAGGTTAATCGAATGAGAAACATCTGTTTACCCTGTGCACAACCATTGGTGACGGTGCCCTCAATTATATATTTTCAAAATATTCACTTTAACTTTATTGATATTACAAAGTTTCAGAGAGTAAAGGTTTCGCGGAAACGTATTTGTTGCCCCAAACCTGAGATTAGTGAGATGATATATCGTCGGTTTACTGCCAAAAGTGACAGTCAAAATGATATAAAATTTTAAAAATGCTAGGAACAATTGCCCAAGTTTAAAGTCTATTTGTCGTTTCGTACTGTTGTGTCACAGTATAGTAACATACCACATTTTTGTTAATATCTACAATATAATACTATTTTTAAACGAAATAGCATTTATGACTTAATCACATTTGGCAGTATACTGACGATATGTCAGCTGATATTGTACAGAAACCTAAGTGGGAAGCGAACTGCAATTTTCCCCTTTTAAAGACTACATGTAAATTGCACTAATTCGATCTGCCTTGTAGTTTCCCGGGATTTAGACCTGAGTGACAAACAACTTCGTCACGTAACGTCGAAATAATTCACGAAAATGAAATTTATTAAAAAAAAATATGTGTCCTGGGCTCATAGAGGTTGTACAACACCACGTCTCGATAGGTTACTGTAGTGAAACTCATGTATAAGTTGTTTCTCGCTGCTCGTTCCTGCTTTTCGGATCGTCTGCCTTGATTATTGACCAACTAAGTTTTATTCTTAATAATTACGTTTCTTACAAATAAAAAAAAATCCATACATATTTTTTTAAATATTTACGTAAGCATCACTCTGACGCGAACAACACCTCAATATCGCTACTGGTTAGATAGATACCGTGGGTTGATGGAAAGCAAATTTTGTGTTTTTTCACCCTTTTGGGTGTCGAATTTCGAAATATTTTAAATTTATACCTTAGACATTTGTATAAGTATCCAACTGAAGTGTAAATCACATCGCTAGCTCGTTCAGTTGAATTAAAATCGATCATTCACTAAAAAAACACATATCACCCCTGCACAGTATTGAGAAATCGAATTTCGAAAAATGTGAAAACCGTTTTGCGATAATTTCTGTAATCATCATCCTGAAGCAAAATTTAATTCTATATCTCGACGGGTTCGGTAGATATCGAGGATTTATCTAAAACACGTTCAAGGTCTTTTCACCACTTAAGAGAGTAAATTTCTAAAAACCCTTGAATCACGTTTTAGAATACTTTATTGGTATCTCGTGGACGTAAAAAACACAACATTAGCCCGCTGGGTTCAAGATATATCGACGATTAATTGAAAACGCTTTTCACCACTTTTCACCGCTTTTCACGCCCTTAGGTGGCGAATTTCGAAAATTCCTGAAATTACTTTTTAGGTATTTGAGTAAGCATCATTCCTAAACAAAAATCACGTCTCTATACAAAAAGCTATGGGATCGATATACATCGAATGTGAGTCGAAAACTCATATTACCCCATTTTTAACCAGTTTAGGGCCGAATTCGGAAAATATATTTTAAATGATACTTGTGATACTTACAAAAGCACCAATTTAAAGCAAAGAGTACTTCGATATCTCGATTGATTCGATAGATATGGAAGGATAATCGAAAACACATTTCACTTATTTTCACCCCTTTAAAT
>PNEQ01075222.1:0-12408 GCA_003012365.1 Medauroidea extradentata
ATCACGTGACCGCTAACACTTCTATGTGTATAACGAGAATGGCGGAGAAGTGGTAAGACACTCGCCTCCCATCACGTGACCGCTTACATTCTATGCGTAGAACGAGCATGGGGTGCAGTGGTAAGACACTCGCCTCCCATCACGTGACCGCTTACATTCTATGCGTAGAACGAGCATGGCAGTGTAGTGGTAAGACACTCGCCTCCCATCACGTGACCGCTTACATTCTATGCGTAGAACGAGCATTGCGGTGCAGTGGTAAGACACTCGCCACCCATCACGTGACGACTTACATTCTATGCGTATAACGAGCATGGCAGTGCAGTGGCAAGTCACTTGCCTTCCATCACCTGACCGCTTACATTCTATGCGTAGAACGAGCATGGCGGTGCAGTGGTAAGACACTCGCCTCCCATCACTTGACCGCTTACATTCTATGCGTATAACGAGGATGGGGGTGCAGTGGTAAGACACTGGCCTCCCATCACGTGACCGTTTACACTTCTATGAGTATAACGAACGTGGCGGAGCAGTGGTTTACAAACATGCTTCCCATCTCATGACCTCATACACTTCTATGCGTATAACGAGCATGGCGGTGCAGTGGTAAGGCACTTGCCTTCCATCACGTGACCGCTTACACTTCTATGTGTGTAACGAGCGTAGCGGAGCAGTGGTAAGACACTCGCCTTCCATTACGCGACCTCTTACACTTCTATGTGCGTAACGAGCGTAGCGGAGCAGTGGTAAGACACTCGCCTTCCATTACGCGACCTCTTACACTTCTATGTGCGTAACGAGCATAGCGGAGCAGTGGTAAGACACTCGCCTTCCATTACGCGACCTCTTACACTTCTATGTGCGTAACGAGCGTAGCGGAGCAGTGGTAAGACACTCGCTTTCCATCACGCCACGTCCTACACTTCTATGTGCGTAACGAGCATGGTGGAGAATTGGTAAGACAATCGCCTTCCATCACGCCACTTCTTACACTTCTATGTGTGTAACGAGCATGGTGGAGAAGTGGTAAGACACTCGCCTTCCAACATGCCACTTCTTACACTTCTATGTGTGTAACGAGCGTGGTGGAGAAGTAGTAAGACACTCGCTTTCAATCACGCCACCTCTTACACTTCTATGTGCGTAACGAGCGTGGTGGAGAAGTGGTAATACACTCGCCTTCCATCACGCGACCTCTTACACTTCTATGTGTGTAACGAGAGTGCTGGAGAAGTGGTATGAAAATCGCATTCCATCACGCCACTTCTTACACTTCTATATTCGTAACAAGCGTGGTGGAGAAGTGGTATGACACTCGCCTTCCATCACGCCACCTCTTACACTTCTATGTGCGTAACGAGCGTGTTGGAGAAGTGGTAATACACTCGCCATCCATCACGCCACCTCTTACACTTCTATGTGCTTAACGAGCGTGGCGGAGCAGTGGTAAGACACTCGCCTTCCAACATGCCACTTCTTACACATCTATGTGCGTAATGAGCGTGGTGGAAAAGTTGTATGTCACTCTCCTTCCATCACGGCACCTCTTGCACTTCTATGTGCGTAACGAGCATGGCGGAGCAGTAGTAAGACACTCGCTTTCCATCACGCCACGTCCTACACTTCTATGTGCGTAACGAGCATGGTGGAGAATTGGTAAGACAATCGCCTTCCATCACGCCACTTCTTACACTTTTATGTGCGTAACGAGCGTGGTGGAGAAGTGGTAAGACGCTCGCCTTCCATCACGCCACCTCTTACACTTCTATGTGCGTAACGAGCGTGGTGGAGAAGTAGTAAGACACTCGCTTTCCATCACGCCACCTCTTACACTTCTATGTGCGTAACGAGCGTGGTGGAGAAGTGGTAATACACTCGCCATCCATCACGCGACCTCTTACACTTCTATGTGTGTAACGAGAGTGCTGGAGAAGTGGTATGAAAATCGCATTCCATCACGCCACTTCTTACACTTCTATATTCGTAACAAACGTGGTGGAGAAGTGGTATGACACTCGCCTTCCATCACGCGAACTCTTACACTTCTATGTGCGTAACGAGCGTGGTGGAGAAGTGGTATGACACTCGCCATCCATCACGCGACCTCTTACACTTCTATGTGTGTACCGAGCGTGGTGGAGAAGTGTTATGACAATCGCATTCCATCACGCCACTTCTTATAATTCTATGTGTTTAACGAGCGTGGTGGAGAAGTGGTAAGACACTCGCCTTTCATCACGCGACCTCTTACACTTCTATGTGGTGCATAACGAGCATGGCGGAGAATTGGTAAGACACTCGCCTCCCATTCGGTAGGAATCCGGGTTCGATCCAGTTTCCGTCCTTCCTGGTTTCGAATTTTTTCAGTGTTTTCCGAAATTCCTTCAGGCAAATACTGGTTTTATAAACAGGTCCTTGCCGACTCATTCCGTGTATTCCGTATTTCTCTACCAAGGCCTCGTGCAGTTCTGGGGCACACAAACCTCCAAATAAAATTAAATAGAAAAATTTCATTACTGCACAGCCAGAACTCAATGGGTAAATTTTGCATTACTTATATAACAGACGATATTTGATAGCTCTGGGTTTTAACTTTCCTTTAGGAATATGTGAGGAGTGTCCCCATTTCTTAACGTAAACATAATTGTAAGTAAAATACGAAACAGATTCCACAACACATAAAAAGTTGCATGCAAGTTCAGATCAGAAATGTATTGCTTGATTATCGTTATTTGCAAGAAGAAATTCAAAAGTGTTTTCATTTATTGTGGATATTTTACACATAACTTTGTGGTATTCGACATGAACGAGCACTCGAGGACGTCCATTCCTGTCCGTCACCACCGACTCTCGTTCAGTCGCGGCCCGGGAGATTAAATTTCCTTCCGACACGAGAAATGTTCGTGGTAGCCGCTTGCAATAATTAATGTCGCTGTGCTTCTCCCGAAGTGCCGTGATGCGAGAAGCCAAATAATCCTGACAAGTGTGCTCACGACAGGGGCCGGGACTAAAAGCTTCCATTACCCCTGCTCCCTATTTTCCCCTTTCCAACACTGGAGATGCCCGCCCCACGCTTGGTGATACTTCGTCTATCCTCCAGTGAACGGACCTCAAAGTAAACACTGCTTAAGAGGAACATTACGTCACTCACACATACTGAGTGTTAGCAAACTAAATTACAGACATAGTTCTCATTTGTAAATTGCCTTGAAATGGCATTTAGAATGATATATTAAACTAGGTTTTGCCTGAGACTTCGTTCACGTATAGTTTTCAGTTAAATGTTATAATTTTGTGTACTCCATTCTGTCCCCTCCCTCTTTTTGCCCCCTGACCCTATTGGCCCTTCACTCCATCCCATATATGAATTTTGTCTGTCAGATAACTTCCCGGGCGTACGAATAGAAACTATAATATATGGTGTGACTTGCTGTTGCGGACTTAAATGAATCAACTTTAACATTTTATGCAAAATTGTTCAAGTAATTATTTGTTACGATATGGTCTAGTTTAACATCAGTTATAGTTCTTGCTTACTCTATGTGCTTACTTATATTACTGGAAATGAACTTTGGTTTGGTCTGTCATATTAACAATTGGATATTATGATCTTTGCTGTTTTACTTGTGACGAATTCTGGTTTATAATTATTAAAAAAATATGTTTCGTTGAGTTATTGAAATGTTTCAGTGCTAAAAGCATTCGTGAATAGTAAAAGTACTGCTGTAATTATGGCACATCTATCAATATTTTATCTTTTAAGATTTTGTTATTCTGTTGAAATGTAGACTATTACAAGAATTCCTAATGGAAACCATCAAAGAGGAGGTTTAAAATTGTATAATATCGGCTTTTATATTGTTCAAGGATTTACGTGCTTAAAAGGTACCATTGCTCAATGAGCTTATTATCGTGTGTATTTAAGAACAAGAAAAATTTCAGGTGTGAGAACTTTAGTATGTAAGCCTTGTCCCAGACTGCGCTCAAATTAGTTTTCAATGGTTTCGAGGTTATTGAATGTTACAACCGGAAAATTATTCAATTAAGACAGTCGTTAATAAATTGTGCAGTATAATTCTATGTTCCTCTGAATTTACTTTTAACTAGTTTGGCTGCATTAATTTTACATTCTTTGTACAGTTATGTAAACTTTCTACATCTCACACAAATTGGTTCTCGTGTTGAGGAACGTTTTGCGACAGTGACAGTTGTACGACCCACTACACAGCATCCAAGCTGCGAGGCGACATCTGTTATCTTAGAGAGACCTCCTGTGGCAACTCATATATAGTAAAACAATTTTCCTTACACGAAAAGTTGCCATTTCAAGCAAAATAAATTATAACATTACGGTTTCATTTCTAGTATTGAAGTTATATCAGCAAAAACAAAGTCAATTAATTTTTCCTACTCATCTCTTATCTCTAACACAAAATGTTTCACTTTATTTGTTTGTATTGAGAGAAATAAAACATAATGTGACTCATAATAAATTGTTTCACCAATTGACGCTCTCGGTTTAAATGAAGCAATAATACTAATTTGTCGATGGTTATATTAACCGCGTTATTGAGTCACACCAATTGCTAAATAATTAAAATACGTATTTACTGCTGCATATTGAGTAAATTTTGAATTAACATAAGCGAAATGTCACTAATTTTTCCAAAGACTTCATTTTGTGTAAAACCTAAAATTTCGTAAATTGAATTCGATTCATCGAACAGCAGGTCGTAATTGCATTTTATTTTTACTTTGTTATTAATTTGATCTTCTTATGAAAATATTTTACAAATTTTAAATCATGGTATTTATCATATAATTTTAACAGCTATAACAAATTATATTAACTAGTTGAGATTTAAATCACATGTTCTGCCCCATTTTGATCTATAAAATAGATCTTGTTATTTTCACATGAAATGTTTGGTGCCAAATATCTAATATAAAACTGACTTAATCCCACCAAGTGTTCTTCTGTTTTTTTAAATAACATTGCAGCTTTTTGTTTAAGCCCGATTTCTTGCCAGATAACGTATATACTTTACTCGTTTATATAGAAAAATGTATATAATAAATTAATTAATACTAAACCTAAAGAGATAGATTAGGATATAAAAATAAGTATACCTGAATATATTATTTCAACAAAATGCCATGGCGAATTATTAACTAATAACATTCGTTGCTTGATTTCCTGCGTATCATATTGCAGTAAAACCACTCACATGAAAGATAATTTTATATAAGCTCCTGGGTGGTAGAACTTTAGTACTCCATATGTATGTTCAAGAAGTTTAAATCAACCGAAATAAATTGCTTTATGAGAAGATACTGAAGCAGCAATTAAAATAATTAATGAACCAGTAGCATACTTCTTCTCTTCTAATGAAGAAATCAGTGATGTTGATCATTGTTGTAACGATTCTGTTTTGGTTTTATGTGATATTATTTTAGATAACCCAGTTATGGTAAGATACTATTTTATTCGTGGCTGTCCACGCGAAAAGCAGTCTTAAGTTTATCCCTGACACTAACAGCGACTTCACCTGGGCCTTATTTATGTCACTGCAAAGTTGACATTGTGGTGTCTGTTTTACCCTGTGCATAACCATTGGTGATGTTGCTCTCTATTACATAATTTTCAAATATTCACTTGAAGTTTAATGCCATTAGAAAGTTTTGGTGGGAAAAGATTTCGCGGAAACGTATTTGATGCCCCAATTTTGAGATTAGTGAGATAATATATGTGAGCAGATGTTGTCGAGGGACCTTAGTGGAAAGTGAGCTGCAATAATCAATTTTACCCCTTTTAAACTACTACGTGCAAACTGCACTAGTTCGATCTGCTATGCAGTTTTTGTGTGTCAGAATTGAACGTTCGCACGCAGCTTTTAACGGTTATTCGAGCCCAGAACTTCCCGTAATGTAGACCAGCGCTACAAACAACTGTGTCACGAAACGTCGAAATAATTCATGAAAACAAATTTAACTTAGAAAAAAATTCATGTCCTGGGCTCGTATAGATTGCACAATTCCATGTCTCGATATGATTCTGTAGGGTGAACTCTTGTACATTTTATTTCTCGCTTGTCGTACTTGCTTTTCGGATCGCCTGCCTTGAATGTTCACAAACTTACTTTAATTCTTAATACTCAAGTTAACTCATAAAGTCAAATAACTTACATATAATTTTTAAGTACTTACATAAGCATCACTCTGACGTGAACAACACCTCAATATCTGTACTGATTAGATAGATATTACGGGTTGATGGAAAACAAATTTTGCGCTTTTTCTCCCTTTTAGATGTAGAACTTCGAAATATTTTGATTTCACATCTTAGAAAGTTGTGTAAGTATTCAATTGAATTGCAAGTCACGACGTTAGGCCGCTCAGTCGAATCAAAATCGATCATATATTAAAGAACACACATGACCATGCGCAGTACTTAAGAGTTCAAATTTCGAAAAATCTAAAAACCATTTTGCGATTATTTTTGAAATCATCATCCTGAAACAAAAATTATCTGTACATCTCGACGGGTTCGATAGTTATCGAGGATTTATCTAAAACACATCACAGGTATTTTCACCTCCTAAGAGAGTGAATTTTGAAAAACACTTGAATTACGTTTTAGGATACTTAACTGGTGTCTCTTGGACGTGAAGAACACGACAATAGCCCGCTGGGCTCAAGATATATCGACGATTAATTAAAAATATATTTAATCATTTTTTACTCCTTTTCACGTCCTTAGGTGGGGAATTTCGAAAATTCGGAAATTACTTTTCAATTATTTGAGTAATCATCAATATTAAACAAAAATCACATCGGTATATAAAAATCAATAGAATCGATACATATCGATTGTGAATCGAAAACATATTGAACACTTTTTTTAACACCTTTGGCGCCGAATTCGGAAAATGTATTTTAATGGTATATATAATATTTACAAAGCATCAATATAAAGCAATTAGCATTTCGATATCTCTATTGGTTCGATAGATATAGAGGTACAATCGAAAACACATTTCACGTATTTTCACACCCTTAATTAAAGAATTTCGAAACATCTTGGAGTCCTGTCATAGACATTTGTACACGTAACCAAATGAAGTAAAAATCACTACGACAGTCAATTATGTGTTGCCCCTTTTTACTGCTTCGGGGTCGAATTTCAAGAAATCCTAAAACGCTTTCTGGATATTCTCGTAAGCAACATTTTGAAGTGAATGCCAACTTTCTATTCCGATGAGTTCGATAGATATCGATAGTTACTCGAAAAAAAAAAAAAACATTTAATGTCTTTTCACCCCCTTAAATATTGAATTTAGAAAATTTCTAAAATTGGCTAATATGCATTTTTATGAGTGTCTTACTTAAGTAAAAATCACAATTATAGGTCGCCTGGTTCGGCGTTTCTTCGGAAACCACTTCTCACCACTTTAGATGTCGGATTTCAAAGTATCCCTTCTTAGTGCTCGCCTACGACCTGAGGGGAACCCCCACATAAAATTTCACGTTTCAAGGTCAAGTGGTTTGGGCTGCATTTTGATGTGTCAGTCAGTTAGTGTTCATTTTTATATTTAGAGATTACCATTTCAGGAATAATATTAGTATTAATTCGTACATTACAACTTTTTGAAATTTTAAGAAATACTTTGTCATGCATGCAACTTTACTTAAAATTATTTAGACAAATAAATTTTTGTAAAGTTATGGTATAATTAGGTACTTTACATAATCAGGGTATATTGTTGTTGCGTTTATTGTTCCATCCAACATAAAATGTATTATGTTTGATTATTACCTCGATAAACGTTTTGTTTAGCCCTGTATTTTCGGACTAAATATATAATATGTATGCTGTTATACTAATAATACTAATTTTGAAAATTAAAAAAAAAAATATCGTGTTACCTTTTAACGTTCGCCCGAATTATCTTTGCTTTAAAATTTTTCGACACATTTTTGTAATAACTTTTGGCACTTAGAAATAGTGTACCAAATTACTTTATTTTAAAATTGTTCAAATAAATTTTTAGATATTTTTATTTTATAAAAGTTTTTATTATTCAACTCGAATTTGTTTATTTCTATTAATATAGTATATAACATAATATCTTATTTCATTATTTACTAAATATGAATTATATAAATATATTGACTATACATTTCATATAAAAATCACAAATATAGATTATTACTGAAATCTTAGATAAACTGTTATTAATATTCAGTTATATTGTCATCTTGTCAAGTATGTCACTTTTTCTAAATTTGTCCTTATTTGTGATAAAAAATAATTTTAATTACAAAATGGGAATCTGAAAAATCATTTTAATGTTGATTTTGAAGCTATTTTTATAATGTTTAAACGTTATTCGTTATTTTAAAAATGTATTGCTTTTGTACTGAATAAATTTTGTTAACAATTTAATTTTGTATGGTTTGTAAGAAAATGCGTAATTTTAGGGTGAGATTTACATTTTTTGTTTCATGTTCTAAAATTTTCGAACTTTTTAGTTTTTTTTATAAATTGTTTTAAAACATTTTAATTTGGGAACAAAAATGATACCCTTGTCGTAGAACCGGTATATATATGTATATATATATATATATAAGTAACAACTTATATTAAAAGAAGTGACTGCAAACAGTGGGAATAAGAAAATAACTGCAATTTCAACACAACTTGTGTAACAGCACCTTATGGTTGAAACCTAGACCACATACTACGTAAGTAAAATTGCTATAAATTTTGTTTACATTTATTTTTTTTAGCTATTTACAATATAATTTAAAATTTTACTTGGTTGGCAGTTTAAATTGGCTATTAATGTGATAACATTATTTAGTAAGGTTTGTGAGATCGCTAAAAACTTGGTTTAAAATTCACAGTCTACAATTCCCCTAGACCAATTATTTAACGTGTCGTGTTGATTATTTATTTTTGCAGACAAAACGCCTTATTCTACAACCTGCGGAAGTTTAACGCAAATAAATAAAAATGTAATAGTACTTGCAATAAATCTTAACCAATTATGTTTGCCATGAATATTTGAGTTTTCTTCCTTCCCCCCTTCACATACTTTTCATCCTAACGATTTACTCAAAAGATGGACTGGAATTTTATGGTTTTTGATGCTCTAAATAAAAGTTTACATCAGTAGCCTTTAGTACGTACTTGAAAAAAATGTAAGTTATTTCCAACAGGGTGTACAGAGTATATAAACCCCTAGTTTTCCAGAGCCCATGCTCAGTCTACAAGTGCTCCGTGGACTGTGTATATGCCTGAAGACGGGGACTGATTGCAATCTACCGAAACGTCGCATTTTGTTTTGTCGCTAGGAGACCATTATGTTCGTCTGTTTTTTACTATATTACCGTTCACAGTTACTGTGTTGTTTGTCTTCGTTTGCTTTCCGCACGGCGTCTGTGTTTCTGCTGTGTCGTCTGCGTCCGGTTTTGTGTCGTTCGTTTTGTTTCATCTGTTTATTGTTGTAATTATTGTTTTGTCTATGTTTTCGGACTTACTGACAGAATTCCTCGTGTGGAATTATCTGAGTTATTTACTTTTTTCCTTGGTTTGCTTCTTGGTCCTTGGGAGCTCGTTTGTGAAATTTTCTTGTAAACCACAGACTAAATTCCTTGTGGATTTAAGTAGGTTTACCTTTGTTTGCCAGTTGCAAACAAAGTCCTTTTGTTTGTTTACTTGTATGTTTGTGTGAATTCTCTGGTTTTCTGTGACACAACATTCGCTGCAATGGCATGTGTACACAATACTTCTTTAGTTTGTAACTTGTCCCTATTGCAAAAATCGTTCACAAATATCTCATTTCCATCCGAATTTCATACAGTAAAAAAGAATGTTTATTGCATAGTGACATAACCAGACATGTAATATTATTCAAAACGAACGTACAGACAGTTTAAATACACTACGAGAAAGAGCTTGGGATAATATAAATAGTTAAAAACCTGGCCTTAGAACGTTATTTCACTGAATGGCCCACTCGCGCATATCACCGGGTCGCTCGGAAACTTTGTGGCCGAGGTTAATTAAATCCAATCCTCGGCGCTCGTGAAGAGCTAATCCCTCCCATCTTCTGGTCTGCGCGCGGCTCCAGGGAGCAGGTAGGGTGAGTGTAAGACTCCCTGAGCTTGACCGAACACACACACACACTGTGTTTCACTTCCAACCATTCTCTTAGCCTCCTCATGACGAGCTCTCGTGTGGTTACCTCGTCCTAGCCGTATGTCGGGATATTCTAGTACATCCGCTGATGAGGAGAGCTCTGCAAGACTGAGCCTGGGATCTACGCCACGCTACACTGCGAATAACCTAAATGCTTAAGATAAGTCCTTCAGTTTATTATAATTAAATCGGTGAAAATAACTGGGAAATCAGTTCATTTGAACAGTTTTGACAGTATAAATCTGAATTAGCGAATATTGACAATTCTTAAAATGAATCTGTGAAAATCTGTGCAAATCACTTAAATGATAGTCAATATTAACTAAAACCTATTTAGAGTGTACTGAAGCATAAGTGTTACAGAGGATGAAAGACATATCCATCCAAATTTAATTGGGTATGACTTTACTGCTACACGACAATAAATGGCAAGAAAAGCTTACTCCGAGGAAATTGCAGTATTCGAATATATCTAATATACACTTGTCTGATCAATTTAGTAAATGTAAAGGCAGTGACCGATACATTAAAAAAACCAGAGCAGCATTTCCACATCATTTATCAGAAGTCAATTTTATGAATTAAATAAAACTGAACGGCACATAAAGCGAGAGTTATAAAGGGCGAGAGCTAGCGGTGCCGTGTAAGAGGCTTATACTACAAGAGCGCAGTGGAGTGCTTTAGTGGCCGGAGAGAGAGCAGGGTATGTTTGGCCCCGGCTTTAACCGGGTAAGTTATTAGCACGGGGCGCGATTACCTGTGGTAATTACCCTGGCACGTTGATGCGATCAGCAGTCGTGTAGGGAGATACATAACCGCTCGTTGTTGCAGACACCGGCCGTCTACGTGGATGGCGCGGTCATATAGCAGGTGGGGGGTGGCTTGTGTACCAGGGGAGAGATCTGCCCTTATGCTAACTACACATTTAAGTGCTGATACAGGAACACTGCTACATTTCCGCCGTTTTCATATAATGACGTCGTGACCCTCTGGCGAAGTTACTGATAGTATTCATTCTCTGATAACATTTTCACTAAAGGAAGCAAAAATTATAAATATATTAACAATTCAGAAAATGACATTGTGGTCAGTCGGCACTAAAAAAAATATATTTTTTTTTCGATTTGAGGATTGACAAATTTCATTATACTAAATATGTACAATGATTTATTTTGTAACATCAAAGAACAGTTTTACCAATAAGATCTATGGAAATAAATAAATATACTAATTAGTATATTTATAGATTTGCTTCCTTCAGTTAAGAAGTTTTCAGACATGAATATGATCTGTTTTAGTGTATTTTAAAGTTGTTTCTCTTTCACTCGTATTTGTTACTTACAAACCTTATTTGAGAACTCGTAACGTGTCAGAAAAGTATTGATGTGTTTTCACTCCATCATAATTTCCATTGAAATGGTGTGCATCGAAGTTACATATGTAACATCCGTATGTCATTAACCATACATCGACGAGAGTGTTTAATTGGTTTATTGTATTTTTATATTCTCTTACTTTCCTTCCAGACAGTGATGATAGTGAAATTTATTGTCCGTTGACTTAAGAAATTTAGAAGGGAGCTGTTAGACCAAGTTCTTTTTCGTATTGAATAGTACAAGTAGTTCATTTAATCTGCAATCTTTAAACAGTGTCAAAAAGTCATTCCTGTCTGTTCGATATTGTTACGGATATCACGGCACTGCTCTGTCGACAGGCGGAACTGCAAGCGCGGAGCGATGTTATGACAACACTCTGAAATATATCCTTACTACTGAAAGCAAGCTAACGTATTTAACGAGTGGGCAGGTGCACCGAGGATGTCGTTGATCGGACCGCCAGCTGGGCATCTCCAGGTCAGCTAGGAAGCCGTCCACCTGCTGACCAACTACGTCATACAAGGAACGTACGACTGGACTCCACTCGTGACCCGGGGAGGTCACGGCTGTGTTCACGTGTCTGAGTGTCGACAGCACCAGTACTCAGTGGTAGGCCCCGTGGGACGTACGACTGGGACTCCACTCGTGACCCGGGGAGGTCACGGCTGTGTTCACGTGTCTGAGTGTCGACAGCACCAGTACTCAGTGGTAGGCCTCGTGGGACGTACGACTGGGACTCCACTCGTGACCCGGGGAGGTCACGGCTGTGTTCACGTGTCTGAGTGTCGACAGCACCAGTACTCAGTGGTAGGCCCCGTGGGACGTACG
>PNEQ01075223.1:0-16682 GCA_003012365.1 Medauroidea extradentata
AATCGTTGAAACATATTCCAAAGTCTGTGTAAATATATGTTGAAAGAGTTAAACCGTTTAGAATGCTGCGTAAGAAGGCGGCAACCAGTGAAATCGAACGTAGCTCCGTCGCTAGCGCGCCGCGAGCAGAATTTAAGCCGGTTGCGGGTGGGTAGGCAGCCCACTTGCCAGTTCTGTGTTGAATCGAAACACACTGTACTCACGGGTATCGTCTACAAAACTTACAACGTTTCATAAAAATATGATTTTATCGCACTTGAACACCCTTAACATCTTCAGAAGCCCGAGTAGTAGGTACTACGTGTTCAACTAGAAACAACCGCTTGATAAGCATACCACGCGAATCCTGGGCTCAATTGGAGACGGAAATGTTAGTGGCAAAATGTTGCATGATGACACTTTACTTGCACAATGTGACATCATAGCACTGTAGTTAGTTCCCTTTTCCACTCCACAGATATCTTACTATACTGTTCTGACCTGCGTTTTACGAGTGCAGGTTTTTATTCCGAGCAGTCCAAACATGATTCTACGTTTACTCGACGTAACATACATAAACTAATATATGGACATGGAGTGCAAGAGGGGCCTGTATCTGTGCAATGTTGCTTGCTGCTGTGCACGTAAAATGACGTCGTACAACATTTTGCCACTTTCGTCTTCAATTGAGCCCAGGATTCGCGTGGTGTGCTTATTGTGTGCTTGTTCCTGTTTGTCCATTCACAATAGTGAGCACTTTCCAAGTCAAGCTTTACGAAATATCATTTCATTACTGTGTGAAGTTTGACACAATCGTTAGTTTGTTTGCTCCCACTTGAGATAGTAGTGAATTTGGGGATGTAATTTCAAATTGTAACTTCGTTTTTAATGAACAGTTTGCAATTTGTCTGATCTGCAGTACTCTAATTACTGCTAATGGACTATACAAATGAAGGACTAAAACCAGAGTAAGACTAATTATACTATAGATCAGGAAACTGTGTTATTAGATCGGTAAGGGACAGTTTATTTTTCTATTTACGCTGGTGTCGGCAAGGAGGCTAAGTCAGTTGTCGTTTCCGGTTAAGGCTTCGATCCCTAGTTTAGCAGTGGTTTCGAAAATATTTTTTTTTGTAACGCAAATGAATACATATATCAAAAATTCCTTTTGCAGTTTTAACACTTATATATCAATGTTTTTATACGAATTTTTCTGTTGCAATACGCCAAACTTATTTTTAGATTTTTGCCCCTAAATAGTACACATTTTGTTGTGAAAATAAGCCAAAACGAATCAAAATATTTTTTTTTCTCGGAAACGGTACTTTATTTAAAAAAAAAACCGTCTGGCAAAATTGTGTATCGTATGACTGTACACTGTCTCAAATTTTTTCAAAGCATTTTGTTAAAAAATATTTGTGTTATTTGCAATTGTTTGAAATAAATGGGAGATCATGGCCTTAAGTGGCCTCCCTACCTGTGCTTCAAATGTGTTCCGGTGATATACGGCTATTCTTTTTTTGACGAAACTATCTAACGTAAATTATTCTTTGCATATCTACGAAAAGAACACGTACTTCAAACTATGTCGCTATAGTTGTAAAAATTTGGCATGTTATTTGGGAACATCATTTTTGGGCCCCTCAAAATGTCTAAAAATGTGTTTTCCAGACTGCCGTACATGGAAAAATAACACCGGATTCAAAAATTCAACTATAGAAACAAGTATTAGACTTTGAACTGTGCTGCCCACAAATAATACCACTTGAAAGTCCCTAAAGCCTGGAACACACTATCCGTAATTCAGTATATAATTCCGTACCAAATTCAGTGCAAGTAGCACTGCGACAGTGTGTACCTCAACTATGCTGGTTCCACACAGAATTTTAAGTACCTTATTTCACAGATAGAGCCCGTCCTATTTTTCATAGTAGTGTATGTTCACGCGCATGCGCAACTTACACAACAGCGCACGCGAAGTATGCAAGCAGGGTTGCCAATGTGATTTTAATAGAAATAAAATTCTTGTTTCGTGCTAAACAATGGCTGCCGGATTTATTGAAACCTAAATAATACAAGATAGTGTAACTTATTTGGGAGTCACGTGCGTGTCTTGTTTGTGAAATAGTTTTTGAGAATTCTACAGTTATACGTTGGGGATTATAGCAAGCAACATCACAAACATATTTTTTGTGCTTATGTGCCGAAAGTTGTCAGTAAACAGTGCTAGTGTGTGCACAACATTGAAGTTTTGCTTCTTAATTCTGGTATAAAATCGCTATCTAAGTTTATGAACAGAAATTAGTAAATAATTGAGCAGAAAATTAAGGCTAGCGTGTACCGGGCTTTACGAAAAAGAGTAATAGTGAAGCGAATAGTGAAGCATTGCATGCCATCTGAGGAACTTGCGCGGAGAGGCGATAATGTGTTACACAAGTCGGTGGGTGGCGCCCTTACCGTTCCTGCCTATCTCTCTCACACATGCATCCACAGGCACACACACATATGCACGCATATATGCAGTCCTATTTAGGGAGGCCCTTAAGAGAGATTTTGCAATTACGGAAGTGGTTTTATTTTTTTCGAATGATACTGGAAAGCTTAAATGACTGGTATCAACAGCCTCAGGGAGCCAATAAGCGGTGAAGTTCGCCCCGTATGAAATGAGCCA
The DNA here is from genome assembly GCA_003012365.1 of Medauroidea extradentata. Lineage (NCBI taxonomy): Eukaryota > Metazoa > Arthropoda > Insecta > Phasmatodea > Phasmatidae > Medauroidea > Medauroidea extradentata. Next base: position 2,651 of record PNEQ01075223.1, read on the forward strand.
TCACGTCATTTAATGTCTGTTGCTGTGTGTTGTTGATATAGGCAGTTCGGAATAAAGTGAGCACTCGAAAAAGCCCTGCTAAAGATCTATTTCCAGCCAATTCGTATCTTTCCGCGTGTAACAGCTGATGACGGTAAGTCTAACCTCCTGGGACACGTCACTTTATGTTTGCGCGTGTAAGATAAATTGTTCAGTCGATAGGTACCTATATAGTTTGATAAAAATAAGTTTATTAATTATATAAAATACAATTATATAGCTGTCGGTTGATTTTGTTTCAGTATTGTTGTATTTAAATACGAATAAACACGGAACTATGTTGTGTTATTTCGTTGCCAACCATACAAGCAGTAAGGTGACTATCGGTAATGTTGAATTATATGTAGTAACAGCTAGTGATATTTTTCAAAGGTTAAATTTTTCGTGTTCACTTTATTCCGAACGGCCTATACCACCACGTAGACAAGGTTGCGTACCAGACCCCTACACTCTTTGACAGTATTAGTTTACCAACGGACTCTGGTTCCTTGATGTAATACGCCCAAGTTGAACTACCTACTCCATTATGGAGTTTGTCATTAGTTCCCGGACGCCTTCGGAGTCATAAGCCATTACGGCCACTTTTTCTCAATATGAAATTTCAACGTGTAGCCTACACATCTGCATTGATAATAGTTTCTAGTTGCATACAACACAAGGTTCGGGTTGTGGCAAAAATAAAGAAAAAAGCACATTTTGGGAACAAATTAGTTGAATACACCAGTGAACTACAATTTTTTAATGTTGCGAGTTCGCAACAAATTGTACTCTTGTTTATATATATTTTTTTTTGTATTTGTACTAAATATGATTTATTTTGTATACATAAAATGTAACTATTTTTAGTGTAATGAAAAAATTTTAAGCTTTCATAATTTTGGTATAATTGCATGTCTAAGTCCAAATTTACATAAAACGAATTTGTACAAGGAAGGAAAGCCAACTGACTTACAGAAACGAAATAATTTTCAGTGAAGAACATTGTCAGTGGCTACGTCAAGATATGTATAAAATACGCGTTGGATAGTTTCGTATTTTTGAAAAATGCTGACTTTTGAGATAAATAGTAGCCAAATTCTGCTGCCCTCGTAGTTGACTTGGGAAGGTGACGTACGCGGTGACCATCGTCTCGGGCGGGGGCTTCGTCTTGTTTGACGACACGCCTCTCGTGTGAACGCCATTCCTGGAAGCACGCTCCTCAGAAGGCAGGGAGGTGGAGGGGTGTTTATTTTCGCAGTGGGGCTTGTCCCATGGCGTCCCCTTCCGTGGCGCTAGTGGGGCGGCGGCGTTAATGAGCGGTAATTTAAACAAATCGACGGCGGACAAGACAGCTGCTGCGCGTGCGTACGGAAGCTTGCTCGTGTCTTCCCCTCCCGCCTAGTTACCCTATCATATTTTTGATTAAGGGGGAGGGGGTTCAGAAGAGCCTTTTGCTGGACACCCCCGGACAAGGACCGCAGATGCGTGCAGCGGTCGTTGATTAAGGGGAGTGTGTTAGACAATTTTACTGTATTTTCAGTTTTTGAGTCACAACATTTATTGCATTTGTATTATCAAAATTTCCTCTTCGAAAAAGTATAGTATATATTCTGCGTAAACTGCTTGACATAAATAACGGAATTTTTCATTAATTTGTCATTGCAAGAGTATTCTTGAAAGTTGACATATAATTCTCGTGCAATGATTCTGCATGACAATTTTATGAATGATTCCAATATTATTTACATCAAGCAGTTCACCAAGAATATAACCTATCCTTTGTTGAAGAGAAAATTTTTATATACATTTTGCATAAATGTTAAGACTCCAAAACTGAAAAGGGTTTTGTAAACGATACTTGTGAGTAAAGTTTTCTCTTATGAAACAATTTTAGCTCACATAATTTTCTCTTAATGTAGCGTCAGAGTTAAAATTGGTATGTTATGCTGCCAGGCAAATAGTGAAAACCAGTTGATTTACTCAAATGAAGTAATTCACAGCGAAATAATATGCCGTGGGTTACGTATTCTATTATTCGGAATTAACAGCATAATATATTTAATTTTTGAAAAATTGCAAAAGTGCAGGAAAAAAGTTGTGAATTCAAAAATTTTTTGAATCCAACTGTAGCTCACCAAGCGTTTTTCTAATGTATGGTTACGTAGCCCATGACATTTTATTTCGCTGAGAATTGTTTCTTTCAAGTAGCCTACGTAAATTGATTTTCACTATTTGCATGCAGTGTAGCATGAAAATTTTAACTTAAGTGCGTCGATGTGAGAAAATTAAGAGAGCTAAAATTGTTTCGTAAGAGGGTAATGTACTCGCAAGTATCGCCTACGAAACTAATACTATTTCGTAAAAATACAAAAATTTTGTATTAAATGCATTACAATGTCTTTAAGCTTCACTCACACAAACACACGGCCAGTAAGCAGGTGCCTTAATATATTTAATATTCTTAAGTATTCGTAGCATAAGCCGGGTGTAAGTCCTGAAGTCAGATCCTGGGCATGGAAATCTTCAGCTTGAGGCGTTTAGATAGAAGCCCCTAGTAGAGTTTTGTAGTTCAGAATGTAACAATACCATGAATTGCCTGTTGACTTTTATACATAATTAATCTGGTGAGTGAGTAAATGTGGTCACATGGCTGAACCTAACTCCAGTAGGATTCGTATAGTAACCCCATTTAATGCCAGTAGTACATTTTTACAGGAAGTAATAATACTGCAGTAATGACGTTTTCCATTATTAATAGGTCTAAGTAATTTCAGCATCATGGTGGAATATATATTACGACGCTGATTTTTTTCTATTTAGTTAAACTACTATGATAAATATTTCGGATTTAGCTAAAACTGTAACTAAAATTATTACAGCTGTTAAATATTTTTCTGATTAATGAAACTAATGTGGTGATTTATGGTTTTGTAATTTGTCATCATCGAAATTCATGAAAAGTTATTTAAAAGTGCACATTTAAAACATAACATTTGATGATTCGGTCCTTCATTGCGTGTGGCGTGCAGTACAGTAGGGATATAAAAGTAAAATTGTATAGGTATTTGCCGTTCGCGTTACTGCGCGAAGGTTTTGCAACGCATGGATGAGAGGGCTGTGGTTTTATTGGTCTATCAAGACATAATGTACCAGCAAGGTTGTTGGGTAGATAAAAGAAATCGGACGGCGTATGGTCTACCACACATTGCAAACTGGCATCACTCCAGAAGTAAACAGTGTTCGGAGAAGAACCATTATATAAACTTCCTGCGTTCTCGTTACTACACACGTCATATCTTTTGATTAATGTATCGCAGTGCTGCAGAACTTCAGACTTTCAGTGTTTTTTGTTATCGACCTTCCTCAAAGAACGCCGACAGACCTACATATCAAGGTCTCATGTAGGAGCCGATGTAAAACTGGAGGAGAATCCTGTCACCATAAGTATGATATGGAGCTTCAGCTTACCTTGTGAAATTGTCGCTTTGCGTTTCCAAAGCAAATGACACCCGTAATTGTTTTTGTATTTGGACAGTCCTTTCCTCTTTGTACCCGCTCATATTGTACAGCATCCCCGTGCTTCGCTGAAGAACTGCGCTACAACAGATTATAAGTAACGATTTATTTGGAAAAACTGTTACACGTCTTTCAACGTATCCACCTACGATAAAAAACATTTCGGAGAATGGTTACAAAAATCACGCGTATTACAAATACTATTTCCAAGTCCCACAAACATGGCAGTGTGTTTACTTGAGAAAAAAACTACTCATTTCTTACCTAACGAGTGTCTACCTGGAGGTATTCAGCTCATTGAAGGCACAGAAGAGGAGAGAAAATAATGGCGCCTTTTGGAATGTCTGAATTCTTAAATATGAATCAGTGAAGTTTACTCCGAATTAGAGTTAAGGCGCCCACCTGGTGGCCGTGTGTTTGTATGAGCAAGTTACGGCGCGAAGGGCGATGTTGACCGGCTCATCTGGTGCAGTATCGCCTCTACCGCAAGACACTGAAACGACGTGCGGTGGTATCGTAGAACACTTGGCCTGACTGACATTTTCAGTGGTGAACCCATGTTTTTATTGGTGGACAGTTTTAAGCAAAGTCCGATACACTTTTCTATCGTAGTTTTCACACAAATCCCGCGAGTAGTTTAGTTATAATATATTGAAAAAGCAGTTTTTAGCCATTTTGAAGGGCTCCGTATGAATGTTTCTAATAAACGTGATGTTTTGGAACTACTATTGCGAAATAGTTTGAAGTGTTTGTTCTTTTCGTAAATGCACACATTGGAAATACATTTAGAAGTTTCTTAGAAGAAATAGTTCTGCTGGCACGCTGCACAGCTGTTTACAAGGCAGGCAGACGGGCGCCTTTTTAAACAGCATTCTGCATTAATCAAAGTCGGGGAACACGCACGTTAGTATTTGTCAGAATTACGTGTTCACATTTTCCTGACTAAACCGTGTATTGGCAGCTGTCTTTCAAGATTATTACAAAAATTGTCACTCACATTTAAATCGAACAGATTCGCTTCCCAGATACCCAGTGACGGGAAATAGTGAATGTATGTGTGTGGCTTCGAAGTAAACAAGCGGTCACAAATACGCCGCGACTGCTTCGGTTAGCGGAACTAGGGCGCAGCGCGTTGCTGTACCGCTTCTTCCGTGCCACGGAAATAGTTAAACATGGACCACTCAACGCTTATTTATATGGTTGCCGCTCGCATGAGAGAGTGAGTGAATGAGTTGACTGGCGAGATTGTGGCCTGTGGCCAACCCCACGGACTGTTGTAGACGGAGAAGCAGGATGTGATTGTACTCGCGTCATGCTATCGTGAATTGGAAGGAAGGAAAACTGGCATTGAGTAACCGTCCCAAGCATTCGTCTGAAGTGATTTCTTCGGAGAACCAAAATCAGGACGACCGGACCGAGAAAAGAACCCTAGTGCGTGTCCAGTGTTTCACCACCTCACCCGGTACCGTACCAATTTTAAGTGTTCGATTGCATTACTGCCTATGTGTTATATAGCGTTACAGGAGCTCCCTACCTGTCCTTCAAATGCTAGTTACGTTTATTCTATTTTTGACGAATTTATTTAACCCACGTTATATCTGTATAACTACGAAAAGAACACACATTTAAAACTATGGTGCTATGGTTTAAAAAATTCGGCAAGTTTATTAGAAACATTAAGCCTACTTTTTGTTCGCTCAAAACGGCAAAAAAAATGGTCCTTTTCAGACTGCCGTATCTGGAAAATTAACTATCGGATCCGAAAGACATAATTATAAAAACAAGCTTTAGATTTTGAACTACACTGCCATAAATAAAATAATGTGGTCGCCTCTTGAAGGTCCCATACAAAAAGAATAATGGTAAAACTCTTCACGCCATGAGTGGCTTGCGCGGAGAGGCAATACGGTATTACATTCGTCTGCCAACTGCACTTTTACCGCTCCTGTCTCACACACATAAACGCAGCCTATCTAGGGGGGCCCCTTAATATCAGACTTTACGTGATGATAAATATCGGATGAGAAGAGAGCCCAAGGGCTAGGGTATCACACCCCTAATTGCAGACTTAACGACTAGGTGCTCGCAGGCATCTACTTGCCCTGAAGGATGACATGGAATGAGGTCCTACAATAGATAGAAGCCGGAATGAGAAGGCTGGGGGAAACGGAGAACCCCAAGTAAACCCGCCGACCAGCGCCATCGAACCGGCACGATTCCCAAATGCGAAAATCCGACTACCGGCTCCGCCGAGAATCGAACTTTGATCATCGTGGTGAAATTCGGGAAGGCGAGTACTGTGGCCAACAGGGGCGTCATTTCAGTTTTTTCTAGGGGGAGGCAAGATTTTGTTTTCTGGCGACAGTGACCTTGTTGCATCTTTTTTATTAATTAAGCATGTATAAATTAGATACTTTAATAATACAACTTCAGTTTTATGTCCTTAAGTTAGCATTATTTACATTTAAAAATACAAAAAATATATTTGTATACATAAAATTCTAAATCCCGGGGGGGGGGGGGGCATTTGACCCCCCTGTAGCCCCAAATGACGCCCCTGGTGGCCAACCGCTGTCACTTACTGAGCCTCCCTAGGTTTGTGTTTGTGTGAGACAGAAGCAGTAAGGTTGCCGTTGACCGACGTATGTAATGCATTATCACATCTCCGTGCAAGCATCGTAGATGGCGTGCAGTGCTGTACCATTATCCTTTTTTCCTACGGAATTCTAAGCGGTGACCACAATATTTGGTTTGTGGGTAGCATAGTTAAAGTCTAATGCTTGTTTCTACTGTATTTTTCGAATCCGGTTGTAATTTTTCAACGTACGGCAGTTTAGGGCTGTTAGGAGCCGCGGTGGTCGAGGGGTTAGACCTCTCGCCCCCTACCTTGACGATATGGGCTCGATACTCTGTGGGTCCAGACTCGTGCGATAGGCCTGCCTTGCTTGTCGAGCAGCCGGTCCAACCGTCACCCCGGCCTTCTCTCATACACAATGTAACGCTGCCAGAAGACGGGGATATGTAGTGGTTTCAATTTTCGTTTACAGTTAACAAAATGCACGATATAAAATGTAGATTTATTTATATTTTTATCACAGTTGGCCTTTTTTCGGATTATGTCAGTCACTAAGCGCTGGAAACGTCTCAGAATCTTCCGTTTACTCCGTCCTTTCATTTCGGTGTTGTTTCCAATCTCACCTCATTTTATCCGTTAAAGACCTCGATGTTGAGGGCTGACCAAATTCTCTCTCTCTCTCTCTCTCACTCACATCAGGGTTTTAAATGCTTCAAACATTGATGTACCTTCATTCGCTTATTTCGTAAGGTAATGAATTTTTCATCACTGCGAAATACTGAATTTAGTTTATGGAATAATTTGTCAACTGTCAACCAAGTGCACTCGTTCATGGGATAAACTTTACAATAAAAAAGTTTTGTGGCGACCACAAAATATTTTGTCATTATGGAACTATGGACATCACTAAATTTTTGTTGTGACATATTTTTTGCCACTAGTTAAGGGCGCGGTATACCTCAATTTTCATCACTATTCTTTTATTTTTTATCTGTACCAGATATTTTTTCTTATTTTAGACACAAAATGTGACTACATTTGGCTCTTAAGAAATTTTTTAATCTATTATAGTTTTTGCGTTATGGCTTGTTAGTCATATTTTGCATGTTTCCGTTTTAATGACTACACTAAAACCAACTGATATATCAAACTAAAAAAAAATCACAATGGCTAAAGACATTGCAGGCTACAATGACATGCTTATAAAATTAAAAAATAAAAATTATTTTAATTAAAAAAATGCCGAAACTGAAAGTAAAAATTTTAAAAAGTCAATATTTTTTTTTAAATACAAATAATTTTATTCTTTAATTTTATGAGCATGTCATTGTAGCCTGCAATGTCTTTATCTACTGTGATTTTTTTTTTTAGTTTGGTAGATCAGTTGGTTTTAGTGTAGTCGTTAAAACGGAAACATGCAAAATATGACTTTAACAAGCCATTACGCGAAAACTATGAGAGATAAAAAAATTTCATAAGAGCCATATTTAGTCACATTTTGTGTCTACAAAAAGAAAAAATATCTGGTACAAATAAAAAATAAAACAGTAATGATGAAAATTGCTGTAAACCGCGCCCTTAATTTACGCAGTGTCTACAAAAATGCTGTAGCCATAATAAAAAAATTTGCGATGCGTATAGTGAGAAAATATTTTTTGGTTACCAGAAGACCGTTTTTTGTGGGGAAAATATATTATTTTAGTTATTTCTCGTGAGAATCAGTGCTGATATTTCATCAATCTTGTTTATGTCCATAATCTGTGCATCCACGAAGGAGGTTGCACTGTTACAAGTTATGTTCATTTTCGTTGGGCGTGGCCTTATACACCCGAGGTGTTGTAGAAGGGTTGTGTGCATTGGGTCCTGACGTCGGTTTCATTGAATCAGTGGGTAGCAGGAGCTGGATTTGGGGTGATGTGGGTCTTTGAAGTCTTCTCAGTGTAGGGAAGAGGATTTTGTTGTTGTTTATTGCATGGATCGGCGTCGGGCCTTTTCATGGTTGTTGTAGGATTCATAACACAGTCTGATCATGTACCTAAGTCATAAACGAGTCGTGAGTATCATCCTCGGATTCTTAGTGTCATAACATGACTGGACAGTTAATTGAATGGCAATTCTAATAATTTGTTGTGTGGGAAATCTTTATACGATGCTATACTGCTCTTTTGTTATAACTGTTTTCCTTCTTTTTTTTTTTTTAACATAGAGTGGCATGCATCCGTAAATTTACTGTTGTGAGAGTGGTAGTTTATTTACTGATTCAAGGAAGAAGTTGTACACGATTGACGATGGGAGAGAACATAGACAATTTTAAAACGGGAATCGTGTCAGTGTTCACATCGTACTTTGAGAATACTCCGAGAATGTTATGTTTCCTGAAAGTTATCCATCAGTACCAATTGAGAAATAGGCATCCCAGTTCACTTAATAACTAAATGAAAACATTGACGTAACATAAAACACCAATCAATACTTGAGAAGTGGTGCCTTCAGAACTGTCATAAGTTTGCTAAACAGAGTATACTATCAATGGACGACTTCTTCAGTTTGGTGTGGGATACGATACTTTCCGCCATGGATACCGCAACCGAACATAACCTTTATGCAGGCGTTTGGCTTCACATGTCCCAGATAAGATGTATGTAAAGAAAATGGATCATTTGTTTGGCATTTGCCGCTTTTTCAGGTAAACATCGATCTTGTGCATTTGCGCATCTTAACTATGAAATGAAATTAATATATTTACACTTGCGTGCGAGTCTGTGTATGAGAGCATACAATTCTTGGTTTCGGCCATCACCAACCAACCAACAAATCAGTATGCTTGTAAACAAGCTTTGTTTCCCACAGTACTCTCCCCGTGTGGTGTGACGTCAGAGAGCGTGTACATCAAGTCGTCGATTCTGTTCTCAGCTGGGACTCGCTCGTGGAATCCTTGTACTTTTTATATTTTGTGTGTGAAGCCGTGTTTTATGCAGTGGCAGAGCACTCGTCTCCTGTGAAGGCGATACGGGCGGGGTGGGTCCCCGGGTTTTCGCATGTGGGAATCGTGCCGGAAGATGCCGCTGGTCGGTGGGTTACCTCGGAGATCTCCCGTTTCCCTGCCCCTTCATTCTGGCGTAGTTCCATACCTCATGTCACACTTCACCAGCGCTAAAGACCGCTTTAAAGTTCTGACCAAAATCTTTTCACTCTTCTGTTATGTAACCGATATATTGCAGCAGGTTGCTTACCGTAAACGTAAAATTACTTTTTGTTAATGGCCGTTATCGGCAGCATAACCGAATTCTTTTGTAATGTTTTCTTTCCTTTTTTCTTTTTTTTTTGTTTCTCATTTGTGTTTCGCAATTTTTTTTTTTATGTTTTGTAATATATAGAGACTGTTCTTTGCTTATTGAGTAATGTACGTGGTTTGATGATATTAATAGTTGTAACCATTGTGGTTAAGTGGTAGACATGGCAATATTGCCTTAACTTCGCCACATGTAAAAAAAATAAAAGTAGAATTCAATAAATAAATAGTTTTTAAATAAAAACTTCGCGGGTATAATATACGTGTGAGTACATATCCATAACGTACTGTAGGCCATACTATTGTTAACATACGTCATTTCAATGTCATGTAGTCCTAGAAATCTAATGCGACACGAAGAAAAAACAAATGAAAAATTAAAAAAGATTAGAAAACAAGCCAAGTTAGGCTGTAGTCAACACCCCCATTAACCATTCTGTTTTGGTTAGTGGATGTGTTTACTACAGCCAAACTAGGTTTGTTTTATAATTTTTTCTCGATTGTTTTTTCTCAGTCTCATATTAGATTTCTGGGACGACATAGGCTAATATTGTAGTGGCGTATGTTCACAACAGTATAGTACGTTATTCTGTACCGTTGCAAGAAACATTCAAACACATCTGTACTTATAGTATGTAGTTAAATTAATGTAGTTTTTTTGCTATATTTTTCAACACGGGATTCGCGTTTAAAAATATAAGATTATTTTCTCCGCATACGCCGAAAACCCCGTGGCGGTTCCGATGGCATTAGTGCAGTTATCGATTGCGGCGCGCACGGACCTTGTGAGGTCCCTATAGTTAGGAAGGGGGAGGGGGCTGATGGTACCTCCCCCTGGTATATTTAGCTTTCCGCGGCGAAAATCCCTGCGGGGCCCAGGTGGCGTCTCAGTTGTGCGTCCGTCGCGTCGGAGGCTGGCACGGTACGGCCAGCGTGGCGTCGATGTGGTGGTTGGGCGTTACTCCTCCCTATCGCGCTCACGTTCCGGGGAACTTGACGTGCTGTAGGTACCGTCTACCGTCGCCGATCTTCAATTGTCGCCTCGGACTGTGCACCAAGATCTTCGGAGGATGACATGTGAGTGACCTTCAAACTTAGTGCCTCTGTGTTGATGTGTATCGCGAGGTGGCGCAGAGGTAAAACACTCCACTCGCATTCTGCAAGGACCCGAATGAGGTTAACTATACTACAGGTTAGACAGATCTGAGTTAAAAGTTTCGCTCAGGGACAATTTCTGCCGCTTGAGCGCTGGTGTAGGTAAGATATGTACACGGGCCAATCATAGAGCTTTCCTAAATATTACTATGAAGGCGATCCGGGTTCGATTCCCGGCGGAGTCGGTCCCCGCATTTTCTCACGTGGGAATCGTGCCGGGCGATGCCGCTGGTTGGCGGGTTTTCTCGTGGATTTCCCGTTTCCCCCACCCTTTCATCCCGGCGCTGCTCCACACACCATGTCACTCCTCACCAACGCTAAAGACCTAGATGTTGAGCGCTGGCCAAAATCTCTTCTGTTTACTTTGTAAATATGAAGTTACGTGGAGTTCATAATTTAAAAGCAGAGATTGGTTTGTTAGTTGATTTCTAACTTTTTCAAGGTGAGTCAAATTAAATTTAACTACGGTTTCGTATTTTATTAGACCCTTTAGCGACAGCAGCGAAACTAGCGGCAGAAATTTTCCCTGTGCCAAACTCCACCAATAGAAAACACATTTTCTGTAGTGGAGTTCACCTTGAAACGAGTACGAATCCCAGCCCAGCCATCTTGCTATCGGGTTACCTTTGTTTTCCGAGATCTTTCCAGGTGAATGCTGGAACAGATCGTGTACCCAGGCTACCGTGGGCAGAACTTCGGTTCATAGAAGGTCATAGGAAAATCTTAACGTGTGTGTGTTTTATCAGCTTGGGTATAGCATTCAAAGAACGCCTCACACGTATATTTCTATTTTAGCTCCTTCACTGATCTCCCGACCGAACAGGGCGAAAATGGGGTGTTTTTGCAGTCCTTTTTAGACATTATATTCTTATTCCAGATTTTTTTAGAATTTAAGCCTATAGGCGTGTACGATATACACTTTTAGCGTTTATATTACGTCATAAAATGTTCGGGTTACTATTAAATGTCACATAGAGTTGATCTGTCGGCGAGAAGACTACAAATAAGTTCCAGTAACTCGCGGCTAGAGGCCATGGTGAAAAGTGATGCGCGTGTCTGGTTCGCCCTTAGTGCCTCCGCACTTCAAGATCTTCAAGCTGGCTGCTTCAAGACACGTATAAAGTAGATCGTGTAGCAACCCCTCAACCTCTCACATCTTTATCTTTACTACCGTCTTCTACTTGATTGTATTCAGCAGCTATAGTTTTGTAATTTAGAAAATAGGAAACAACTGAAATTTGTATTCAACTGTCTCTCTGGTGGTCATTCAAGGGCTCTAGGATAAGTCTTCAAAAAGCTTATTTTACTACACGCTGTAATTAATAAAATGTAAGCAATACGGGTGAAACTGGTGTGCGCGTCAAAAATAATTCAGTCTTTATGTGCAGATTTCTGATTGGCGCGCAGTGTATGTGCAGATCGCTGATTGCCACGCAATGTTTTCGTAGTAATTTCGTGTGTGGTTTTAAGCAACAATCCTAAACGTGGTAGTTGTGAAAAATTAAATGTTAAATCAAACGAGTGATGCATGTTTCTGTTCACGAATCAGGTTGGCAATTTTTTGATGGGGCTCTTAAAATAGGCGCGGTGTATTTTTAGTGTATACACACATAGCTTAAGTTGTTTTTTCTGTTAACGCATACATATGTAGGGAACAAGCGACCGTTTGGGTAGCGTTATTGTGTGCATAATTTTATTACTGACGGCGTAGTAACATGCTTTTGATGTCATGTGAGTGAAAAAGGCGCCCTCTTCCCAGCCGTATTACGTTTACCGCCAACGTTATTTGCCCTTGACATAGTTTGTTATCCGAAACCCTCTGTTATTGCGCAGGCGCGACGTAAATGTCCTGGAGTGGAGAAAAATCTCGCACCGACGACGGAAACAACAAAGCGCGCAAGAGTTTTGATTCGTGCGCCCCGCCAAGCTGGCGCGGTGGTCCTGTTATTTTTGCTGCCTTACGTGAGAGGCGATTCCAAGTGGCGCTGGATGTTCTGCCAAGGTTAAGGTAAACAGAGACCACATGTTCGTGACGTCACTTCTATATACCGCCGTGACGGTCTTGCCGTGGAGCTCTGCGCGGGTGCAACCGCGCGACATACATTCCACAGGTTTGGTGTGAAGGGCGAGTGTACACAGAGAAAAACATGTGTGGTACAGTCAGCCATATATACTTTTGTGCATGGCGAAACAAGTACGTTATCCATCAACATTTTTGTTAGTTGAACAATCCATAAAACACGTCAGATATTAGGACCACGATTGGCACAGTGGCCAGAGCACTTGCATCCCACCAAGACGATCCGGGTTTGATTTCCGGCGGGGTCAGTCCTCGGGTTTTCGCACGCGGGAATCGTGCTGGACGATGCCGCTGATCGGCAGGTTTTCTCGGGGATCTTCCGCTTCCTCCGCCCGTTCATTCCAGCGCTGCTCTATATACTCAACCATGTCAACCCTAACGCAGCTAAATGTAAAGTGGGTTACGTCTCGTCGACAGTAAGGCCTTTAAGGACACCGACAGAGACGTCACACGATTACATAATCTTGACGGTATGGTACCAATATCAACCTTCTTGTGGAGAGATTTGGGGAAGCCGTTGGAAAAACCGAAATCAAGATGGCCGAAAGTGAAGAGATTTTAATCAGCGCCTATCATCGAGGTCTTCAGCGCTGGTGAAGGGTGACATGGTGTATGGAGCATTGCCGGAATGAATGGGCGGGGGAAACGGGAGAACCTCGAGAAAACCCGCCGACCAGCGGCATCGTCCGGCACGATTCCCACATGCGAAAATCCGGGAATCGAACTCGGATCGCCTAGGTAGGAGGCGAGAGGTCTGACCTCTCGACCACCGTGGCTCCATGGATGGACGGAGCCGGGGAACGAACACGAGTCCAACGCGTCACCTCGCTCGGCGAGTGTAGGAAATGTTGTGACGAGTTATTTTGGAAACGAAGTCGGCGCCTGGGCGACTGATGCCGGGCGCGCACTATTTTTAAGGGAAATCGGGCCATCAGCCGGAACAGTTTCAGAAGTAGTAGGACGGACGGGACGCAGCGTGGCGGTTCCGCGGCTGTGTTTGCTCTACGCCTCCCCCTCTCCCTCGGCCCCACACCGTACCTCTCTTGCTACTATGGCGCCCGCCCGCGACTTATAAATACTGCCGTCGTGCGTCTGGCAGCGGCGGGCGCCGGCTTCGTGCGCACGTGGCTTGCTCCGCCTCAAGTGGGGAGACGCACAGGCACCCGTCTGAAATTTGCTTGAAAAAAGGGGTTGGGGCACGAAGGGGAGAGACGAATCCAAGGAAGTGGTGCCTTCCCACCCCTCCGGGTTCATACAGTCTCGGGAGTCGGGGAAAAATTTGTGTGTCGGGGACATAGCTATAAAGTCATGGAAAGTCAATTGATTTGTGTGAGAAATTAAAATAAACACATAGTGATTTTTTATTATTTTTTTTATTTTAGTGCCTTTTCTTCAC
>PNEQ01075223.1:16782-36313 GCA_003012365.1 Medauroidea extradentata
ATATCTCAGGGAAAGTGGAACTTATTTTCCTTTTCAGCCTCAAAAATTGTATTGTTGGATCCGTGTGTAACCCCCCCCCCCCCCCAAAATTCATTTTCATTTTCATATTCTTCAACCGAATTTCCAACCCCCGGACGTTGCGCGCTTACAATAAATACTGCTGCAATTAACCCGTTGATTACCCGACGCAGACCGGGTGGGGTTGTGTAATTGTTGTGTTCTTAATTTTGTGTATGTGCGAGTACATTAAAAACATCGGATGGAAGGTTTTTTATGTTGTCGTAACTTCAGTGTGTTTGATAACGCGAAAGCAAGCATTTTGTGTCATCTTGCAAAGGCGCATGCGCAAACTCATGTGCGCATGTTTGAATTATCCAGGCGACAGCCCTCTGGCTATGATTTACACGTATAGCCCGTATTTTTAACATCTGAGCAAGTTTTTTCTTGTTATCTGCTGTTTGTGTGTGTGTGTGTTGGGGTTATTTTTAATGAACTGCGTTACTTATATCGAAGAAAAAATGAGCGAAGAAAAATACGTTTTTCCAAAAATAAATTTGTACTTCATACATTTTCATTACTTGCATGCAGTGTACCTATAGTCTGTCTCATATAAGAATTCCACTTTTTAACAGTTGTGATTGTATTTATGTTTGTGAGTTGTTTCCATGAAATAAGCAATGTTTTCCTTTGCCACAAATAACTTTTGCACAAACACACGTAGCTGGGTCTCAAACTGTGCAATTTATCAAAATTAAAAGTAATTTCCTGCAGAAATTAGTACACACGATAGCCTTCAAAACTGTCAAAAAATTGAATTCTTTCGTGAGACAGACTATACTTACATACTAAATGTTACAACACAGTATGCATGCAGTGTACTTACATACTGAATCTTACAACACTTTACAGACTAGGGTAAATAGCCCCGACAGCTGACTGTAAAGTTGCCAAAGATTTCCGAGGAGCTGTGCCAGATTTTAGAATTTCCGCAATAATAGTGTTAGTTGTCTTTTGTTATTATTATGGTTTTGGTGTAACTACTCTTCTTTCGATTATATCGTTGTTGGGTCTCGTGATGTAAGCTAAACATGTTGCTGGCCATAGTTACGTACGTTTTTCTGTATAAACCGCGCAAGGTGGTGCAACGGTAATACGCTGGACACGCACACGAGAGGACCCGGGTTCGATCCCCGACTCCGGCCATACTGATTTCGGTTTCCCGAAATAATTCTGGGCGAAGGATGGGATGGTTCTTTAACAGAGGCCATGGCCGATTCCTCTTAGAGCTCCTGTCCTTAGTATAGTGATGTGTAACCGTCTAGTGACATCGCTCTCGGCGAGACGCAAAGCCCACTGAAATAAGTAAATAAAATGTTTCTATAAACTTACCAACTGTCTCGCTTGCCTGTACATCTAGTTGGGAATGTAAATAACTGTAGTTAAGGCGCCTGCCTGTCTGCCTGCAAACAGAACACTTTTTTTTAAAAAATAAACTTCTCGACATGTTTCTATTGCGTGCATTACGAGTAGAAGAAACTCTTCAAACTATTTAGGAATGGTTGTTTCAAAGCAACACGTTAGTTAGAAAGATCGTTTCGGAGCTCCTCAAAAATTGCTACTAGCTGTTTTTTCAATATATTGTATCTGAACAACTACTTGCGGGATTCTTGTGAAACTACGACGGAAAGGTGTATTGAACTTTATTTAAATATTTCCACCAATAAAATATGGGGTCACAACTGAAAGTGTCAGTCAGGCGAGTGTTCTAAAATTCCACTGCACGCCGTCTGTGTCCCAGGGTAGCGCCGGTCAACATCGCCTTCGACACAGTTCCTTATTCACACATACACACGGCCACTAGGCGGGCACCTTATTTTTATAAATCTGCTCGGCTGTTTTATTTAAAATAGTTTTCACTATGTAGGCTGTTTTTTTCCCACGACAGTAAATAATTCAGTTTCAGCAGATAATTATTTAACTACGAAATTCTTTGTTAATTGACTTATTAATCAAAATCGTATAATTTACTGTCTTGAAAAACTTGACTATCACAGCAAAGAGCGTATTAAATAAAACTACCAAGCATACATGTAATATCTGCTGCAGGTTAAGCTTTAAAAAACATTTACTGCCATACCGTATAAACATGAAAGTGTGACCTTAATGTTGCATATTCACACAAAAATATTCCGTTTGTATTATCAGCCACCCGAGATGTGTTTACTGATTGCTGCATTAATTGGCAAAAATATCTATCTGTGCTTCTGTTTCAGTTTGATTGCTCGTGAATAACTAGTTATTGTGTCGAGAGCAATTTTAAATGTTAAATGTAAGGAGGGGAGATAATGGAGTTGCCAGACCACCGTATTGCTACCATATTTCTTTTCCCCAGTTTTTAGACTTAATATTTCTGTAGACCATTCTCGGTAAGGTGAGTACGGGCGGATATTTAGTTTACCGTTAATAAATGTAAATAGGCCGTTCACGATAAAGTGAGCCGTTTTGCAGCCATCTATTTTTAATATGGAAACTTCCATATAGTTAAAACCCAGTGTAAACGATTCAACACTCTCAGAAGTTAACATCTATTGGGCCAATGAAACATATTTTTTCATTAATTATAAGTTCTGCTGAGGTCTCAGTTTATAGTGTAGCCTCTGGCAGCAAATGGGAGCAACAAAGTCTGTGCACTTTGTTTATAAATCATGCGACATATTACATTGGCGAACATAAGCATTAACTAAAAGGAAAATTTTAGTTTGGCCCTGAAACGTGTTCATTTTACCGTGAACAGTGTATACAAGTACGTAGCTCACGTAATTGCGTATTCAAGTAGTATTTTTCTTTGCGATATTTGTTTCGATGATTTGTTACAATATTGCTGAGCAGTCAGTAGGTAGGCGGCGAATTTTTTTTTTTTTTTTTGCTGTACATCACACTCGACGCGCACCGACCCTCTTTTTTTCTTTTGCCGCCGTTCCCACCTCTCTCCTCCTCCCCCCTCCCCCCATCATAGTCCCCACCTCGGCAAGTCAGTCACCCCGGAACCTCAAGCTTTTTTGTTTCTACGTCTTTATGTGTCCGCTTCCTTCCGCTGCCGGGTAGTCCCCCCCCCCCCTTTATAATAGCCCTCATGGGCTCCCTACCTTGGCCTTGGTATCTAAAGTTTTTTTTTTAAACAACCACTGCCTTGTTCATTCATCCACCGAACCCCACTACTTCGCCCGGAAGGTGAGTTGTAAAAGCTTCAAAACATGTATGGTGGATAGAGAGAGAGAGAGAGAGAGAGAGAGAGAGAGAGAGAGAGAGAGAGAATGAATGAATGAGAATGAAAATGAATGAGTTCGAAGACAGATGCAATGAATGTAAGACTGGATAAATGTAAATTCGACCAACTAAATCTGGCAGACTGTTACAAACTGAATGTAAATGTAAATTTCTCTTTCCCCTAAAGTAAGAAAGCCTAGGGCCGCCGAAAATCGTTCAATTTATTTTACTTAAAAATTATAGGCCTAGTTTTTTTTTTTTGCATAAAGTTTCGAATCATTAACTATTATTTTGCATCGATAGGGGATCGTGCCAACTTTAAATTTTGGTTGATACCATCATCATCCTTCATTAGAAAACTGGTGTTTTACCCCTACTTTTTCTCCTCCTCTATAGTTTTCATGGAATTATTTAACACGAAGCTGTACTCTGTTTATGATGCAGAATGTGTAAATAAACAAAAATGTAGTGTTATCGAAGCGTTTTCGAGAAATCATTGCGTAACATTAAACTAATGCTACGAGTGGCATGGTAGGTACGCAGTGGGCAACACACGGACCAGAGAACGTTAAGCAATTTTAATGCGATAATTTTGTCAACGCTGTTATTTCTCGTAAAAATTTTCTCTAGGAAATAGTTGTGATTATATTCTCGTCGTATATTTTGGTCAGTAATAATCTGACATATAGTTAAAAGTCGAACTCACATTCATATTTGTGTATGCCCGTATTTGTAGTACACAATTTCCCTATCAATAATACTGTGGCCACCTCAGACGGTGACGAAATGTTATATGCTATGTTTATTGATTGACCCTATGTGATTATTTTGAAAATTTTGAAATAACGCGTAGAGAGGTTACCTGAGGGTAGGACATTACACGCCTGATATATATATATATATATATATATATATATATATATATATATATATATATATATATATATATATATATATATATATATATATATATATATATAAAATTTCAATTACGCGCCCGTTAACGTCTGCCGAATCCTGATAAGTGGCAAGACATTAGACCCTACGATGGAGAAGCGACGCGATGCGGAGAACGGGGGACATGGGAGTTCTCTCCCCCCCCTCCAACCCAAAAAAATCCGCCGGAAAACGGTAATGTCTGCCGTTTTTTTTTTTTTAAGTTAATTTCGTAATGTGTCACCGCTGACGTTTCGTTCATCTCGGCAAGGCCCACATTACTAAATTATTTTTTTAGGTTTTTTAATTAATTCATTTTTTTATATTCCCTGAAAACAATGAGGTGAGCAAAGAAACGTATTTTCATTCTCGGAAAATACTAAGAAAGCACATTCTCATACATTTTATCTCATATTCTTATTGCTATAGACATATTCTTCTTTTCGCAATGTGGAAATTAGTACTCGTCTTAAAGCGTTATCAAGACAAATAACTGAATTCCGTGGAACATAATTTTGGCATGTAGATCCCTAGCCTAACTCGCCCCAGTGTTCCGATTGACTGCAGGATTGTGGTAGACAAAGACTTATGTGGAGACTCGCCTCGCGTTTTGAATATTCAGTTCACCTGAGCGACCCAAAAAAAAAAAAAAAAACAGCAATTTTATAATTGCGTGTGACTAAGCCGTTAGTTATTTGGATCTTCGTTTGAGGCGCTGAAACTGGGAATGCGATAAGTCGACTCCAATACGTGTGTTAAACACAGCTTCACCTCTAAGCGCGGAGTGCTGAATTAGCGTGCTGTGTTTTCATAGAAATTTTTTTTTCCAGTGGGATTCAAAGGAGTATCCTCGTTATTTTATGTCTGGAAAGTATCTGTTAAAGTTCAACGGAGGTATATAATATTTTGTTTTGCGATTACGGCTGGTATTTTCCCAGCTATAGCAAAATCAAAATAAAAATTTTTTGCCACTTTTAAGGAGTAGCAGACAATCGTGTTTTCAATAAGCGGGCGGTATTTTTAAAATGAAAGATATATAGTTTGAAGTGTGTCTCCTTTTAGTTGATAAACGAATTGGAAACACGTTTAATAAATACACATGAAAAGCACTTGTCATAGAACGCTAC
Organism: Medauroidea extradentata; assembly: GCA_003012365.1. Taxonomy (NCBI): domain Eukaryota; kingdom Metazoa; phylum Arthropoda; class Insecta; order Phasmatodea; family Phasmatidae; genus Medauroidea; species Medauroidea extradentata. Next base: position 22,113 of record PNEQ01075223.1, read on the forward strand.
ACCGCAGCTCATGCGCCAGGTACAACTTAAGTCCCATTATCTAGGCCCATATATTAGTAACTGTGTACCGAGGCAAATGAGGGGAGCACTTTTTTTTTAATGCTTTACGTTCGTTGAAATTGTCTCTTGACAATGTTCCACGCGGAAAGCTAATGGTGGCTCACGCTTCTGTGGAGGAACGTAGGTTTGTCAGTCAGCCGGATGAAATGTTTTAAGAAAAGAGTGGCACTCGTGGGAATCGGAGGAAACGAGTTAGAAAAAGAGGGGTTTCGTCAAAAGAATATGGTTGTATTATGTGCGCTACAAGGAAGTGTCGTTGCGATTCCCACTGTCTGCATAACAGTTTTAGCGAGTGACATAGAAGGCACTGAAGTGTGAAATGAGGTCGCATGCAGATGGTCGTTTATTGTTTCCAGTGAAAGGAAAAGCAAAAGTATAAGGGAACAAATTTGCTGTAGCATTCTACGAGATAGAATGTGAATGAGATGAAAAAATAATTTCCTAAGAAGAAATATCTGATTTCTAAAGAATGCCGTGGTCGTAGAAATACATAACTGGATAAGGAAATAAATCTGAGGAGACTATTGTGTCCTCATATCTAGGAATGGTTATTGCAAAGAGAAAGTTGAGGGCTTCAGATTTGTAGGGTGACAAAGGCTAATTTCGTCGTAGTGAAAGAAGTGGACAAGTAGAAGAATAAAGGCAGACATTTTTTGACTTAAGAAATTATGGACAATAGTATGTATTGTGTATACTATAGCAGAATGCGGCCATGTTTCGAGGAAGACGATGCAAGTAAATGCAAGCCAAGCTGCAAGGAGCAATGAGAATGACAAAATTGAACCAAGCTTTCGATTCCGATCAGTAGAGAGAGAGAGAGAGAGAGAGAGAGACAGAGACAGAGACAGAGAGAGAGAGAGAGAGAGAGAGAACAGGAGGTATGTGTGTTTTGTTGCGGGGAATGGGTCAGAACATTTTGTTTGTATTAGAACGTAGCTGTTTCGAATACACAGGAGGTCTACTACGTTGTAGTTATAATAAAAACGGAATGGGGGATGTTACCTATTTTTTTACTATATTTTTATTTAAAAATACTTTTAATTCGATGAATAACGTTACCACACTTTCTGTATTGGCGTCCGAATAGCTCTTAAAAAACATAACGTTCATTTTAGCCCAGTAAAAAGGAGCGCCGCCATGTTGATGTCCCTGTGACGTCATTTGATTTGTTATTGCATGTCTGTTTACTCTAACAACTTACGTGTAGTACGTGAAAGTGCATAAATCCAGTTGTTTGTTTGGTAAGAACTGGTATGGCTGGAACTCCGAATAGTTATAAGTGTGTATAATAGCTCATTTGTGCAACAGCACAAAACTCCATGTACAGTATTTACTATAGCGCCATTTGACAATACAAGACGAACTGCGTGGTTTCTAAAAAACCGAAACCTGAAACAGCGACAAAAGTGCAGTTGGTGTATTCAATGTTTATTTCAATGTATTATATGTATGGAACGCTAAGCACGAAATAAATAATTTTTTTTAGGTTAAAAGTTGCGACCCCGACATCTTGTGGGTCATTTTATCTCAAATCACCTAATTTTAAAACATGACAGTGCCTGAAAGTCTCAGATTCCATTTTTTTTCCTATGTAGGTATACATAAAATAAGAACAAATTATTTTTTTCCAGAATTTTTGGAGGAAATCCCGAGGAAGGAGAAGTTTTTTAATTTTGAAATCTTGCAGCAATCTATGCTCTCTAAAGACCTATATCAGTTGACTGAAATTGTTATAATTATTTTGGTTTTTAAGCTAACAGGTTAATTTAGGTGTCAAATGAAAGATAATTTTCACCTCTATTTCAGTGCATAAAGAAAACATGTAAAACAATAAAATAAAAAAAAAAATTATTTTGCTTTAAAATGCAAAATGTTTAGTTTTTACAAAATTTGCAATTACTCCTTTGAAACTTTTTCTGTACAATCTTCTTACCATATATTAAATGCAGTAAAAATATAGAAAGGGTGTTTTTGTTTATTTTTGAGTTATTGTTTTTTGAATTTTTTCTTCAAAGTATTACCTTCTGATAAAATGATTAAAATAAAAATTTAAAAGGCATGAGAAATGGAGGAGTCATGCCAGATACTCGAGTTTCTTATCAGCCTTTGAGTGACCCTCATCTAAGCTGCGGAAATTTTAGGGACACATAGGAATGGCAAGTGGAAGAGAGAGAATGAATATGTCCGAGCCGTGGGAAAGCAGCAGGGCAGGTTTTCACGTGGATAGAGACTGAACCTTTACAATCAGTCTGTGCTTGATATTGTTCGTGAATGTTTGAAATGCAGCCCGTTCTATCAACAATGAAAATTGTTCTTGACGTTTGATGTGTGTTGAATATTTTCAGTTAATTTTGTGTTGGTTTTTGATAATGGAAAGTTGATGTGTGGGACATCGCCTACAAGAAAATTGTTCAGTTCTAAATCCAATTCGCCCAGTAAGTTGTACAACAGAACTTACTGAGTCAGATACAGAATTATTAGAGGTAAGAAATAAATGCTCCAATGTTCAACGTGTTTGTTTATATCACAGACGTAATTTCCTGTCAAATTTTGAAATTCTTCAAAAAGTGTGTAGTGACCCTTTTACTAAACATAAGAAGAATGTACATAAAGGCCTAATGCCTGTTTATTTTTCATTTTACAATAAATATCATGAACGTTGATCCTGTGCCATATAAAAAACTCTGTATATTCTGCCGAAAATTAGTGGTTCAAGAAGCAAAAGTTATTAAAACAGAGCAAGAAAATGAAAGTAACTCATCAGAGCGTGCTTATGAGGCAGATAATTCTCTTACCATAGAGAAACTCAACAACAGCTTCAGGATGATGGGCTGTTCACCAATCAAGGTTAAAACAAGAAGGACAAACGAGAGAACTTCATACTTAAAGAATAAAGCACAGCAGGTACATGAAAGTTTCACAGAACAGGCAAGCAAAGCTCTAAATATAAAAAACCTATATGCTTTGAAAAATGTAGAAAGACTTGTACTAACTGTAATACACTAATGGGAAAATTGAAGGAAAAATATGTAGCCAGTAATATAATTCAGAACTTCCAGATACTGACGCATGCTCCAGAATCATGGAGTATAAAAAAATTGTTGATTATTTTAGAGCAACAGAATATTTGGTGAAAAAAGCCAGGGAGGTTTTACTAGAAGATGGAGTTTTAGGAACACCCGATAGAAGGAAAGGACATCCCATTAGTGAAGCCACAGCCAAAAGAGTAAGAGTTTTATTATGACGATGATGTGAGTAGAATTTCACCAAATGTAAAGGATTGTGTGTCTGTTCCAATTGAAAAACGAAAACGTGTGTTAAAATGTAAAAGATTGATACTACACGACTTTAAATATCTATATTTTGCATACAAGGCAAAATATCCTGATGATAAATTAGGGCTAACAAAGTTTTGTGAATTACACCGGAAAGAATGTGTAGCGGTAAACAGCCGTGGCATTCATTCTGTGTGCGTCTGCACACATCATCAAGATGTCAAACCTATGATTAAACGTGTTGGTCTTACTATACCATACCAAGAACTACTCCAAAAACTAGTGTGCAACTTATCCCCTGAAGAGTGTATGTTGCACCGTTGTTCTAACTGCCCAAATACATCCTTGCTCCATGAATATATCATGCAAACGAACTATTTAGTCAGTCGAGAGGCTGTTGAATTCTAGCAATGGCTGTGTACGAATAGATCAACACTGGAAACTTTGATAAAATCGGTGGATGACTTCGTAGAAATGATGGTAGTGAAGTTGGAAGATCTCACTAGGACATCACTTCACAGAAAAATCTCAAAGCCAGCATGTGAAGAATGTGAAAATGAACTTAAATGACAAAACTTGCTTGATTCTTGCAGATTTTGCAGAAAATTATACATGGTATACTCCAAGATGCTGCTCAGGGTTTCCACTGGCACAACATCCAAGTAACTTTACATCCATTTGTGATTTATTACAACAGTGAAGGAGAAATTCACAAGTAATTTTGTATCATTAGTGACTGTCTCAAACACGATACAGCATTTTTTGCCTTTCAATAAACAATGTTGTAACACATCCGGTCGAAACTACCGCACATTGAACACGTTGTTTACTTTAGTGGTGGTAGCTCTGCTCAATACAAATATTACAAAAACTTTATAAACTTATGCATTCATGAGGATATTTACAAACTTACAGCTGAATGACATTTCTTTGCTACTAGTCACGGGAAAAATGCGTATGATGGTGTGGATGCAACTGTAGAAAGGTTAGCAGCTAGAGTCAGTTTACAAAAAACGACTGACTGACATATTCTTAGTGCTGTAGATTTATTCAAATTTGCCGAGGAAAACATCAAAGGCATTAAGGTGTTTTTATACCATCATCAGAAGTTGACGCAAACAGAAACTTTCTACAAGAACGCTACAACAATGCTGCTTCAGTTCCAGGAACAAGAGGGAATCATTATTTTAAACCCCTTAACAAATAAACCTTGCTTGTAAAGCGTGTTTCAAATTCAGACATTTCTTTCAAGGTGTCTGTTGGGCCTCTGGAAAAAGGAGAGTTTATCAGTATAATACCTGAAAAGGAAACCGCAGATATTTACAATAAAAAGTGGTGGATATAGGGAAAGTAATTAATGTAAGTGACTGTGACAGAGATGCTATACTTAAGTCATGCATCCTAATTGACCTTCTGGGACATTCTTCTGGCCATATAATGAAGACTTTTGTTGGCTACCATTTGAAAACATTGTTAGATAAACACTTGTTCCTTCTCTAACAAGTCTATCAGCTCGCACTTATGTTGTTGAGAGTAAAACTCAACACAACATTAATGAACTAGCTAAGTCAAAGTTATGAAATATAGTATTTACATTAATTTGGTAAGAAGTAGTTAAAATACGTAATGTATCACTTGCACTGGTAAATCACATGTAAAATGTTTTTATTCGGGCCTTGGATGTTGCAAAAAGTTGTATAGATGTCATTGTTATGTATAGAGTCATTTGCACTTGATTAACTTGTTCTTTGCGTGTTGATAATTTCCAATATTTTAGCCTATGAGAATAATGTAGCTAACTTTTTTTATAATTGTCGTAATTAGTGCAAAAACTTTTGTAGTCTTCACAGAATTGTATCATTGACATTAATTATTTAGATATTTTACTTCTATCAGATGTTTGTTATTTTACTGGTTAATGAAAGAGGTTGTGTGAATATTATAGTTGGCTATTAAGGCTATATCACGTGACCTGTGTATTTGTTGTGTGTACAAAAGTAGATAATTTTCATTAGACAGGAAACTTACTAATGTAAGTATTTTAATTATTTTGTGCTAACCAGTTCTTTTCAGTCTTGTACTTTTTATATGTTGAAATTATTTTCATGCTTTCTACAAATTCATAAATACTGGCACAACACTGTGAGGTCGCCTCGCCTGTGGAAACGACTTAGCCAATAGGTGAGCTCAAGGCACCCGAGATTGGCCGATAGTTCGAGTGAGTGAGTGAGTGAAAGATTTTGGTCAGCGCTTAACATCGAGGTCTTAGCGCTGGTGAGGGGTGATATGACGTGAGTATGGAGCAGTACCGGAATGAAAAGGCGGGGAGAGAAAACCCGCCAACCAACGGCATCGTCCGGCACGATTCCCACGTGCGAAAATCCAGGAATCGAACCCGGATCGCCCTGGTGGGAAGCGAGAGGTCTCGACCACCAAGGCCCCGCCGATAGTTCGAGAGGTGGGCGGTTTTTTTTAGTTATTTTTCAACAGGCGGCACACTGCTGCTGTAGTCCTTGCAGTCGCTCACAAGAAACGTAAAAATAATTGAGAAAAAAATTGATTTTAATAGATGCATTATTGTATTATATTATTTTCCCGACTCGCACAATCATAACGCCCAATCACCTGTCTGTATGAACCAGCAGGTTTACTTAACGCATTCAAACTGTCAGCTCGATAGGTTCACTTTTTGGACGCACGCGAACTTAATACGGTTTACTTTAAACAAAAATGTATTATTCTTGACCGGTTTTGAAACAAAAAAATGGATTCGTAGTAAGTTATCGTCACTCCTGAAATTGAATTAAACTGATGCAAACTCTAACTTACCACTAAAACAGTCAAACGCCGCAGAGTGCGAGAACTACCTTGCTGTCATGATTTGCAACTATTCGTGTATTAGCCAAGAAATTTATAAATTTTAATTTACAATTGATTTTGTGGAAATAGTGTAGGCCTAACGTGTGCTAAATTACAGCGTCTGTAGTGCAGAATGTGGTTTTAGTTACTGTTTCCGTATTTGGGTTCTGTTTATGATTGCATTTGGTAACTCTGGGCTCCGTTTCGTATAGAACAATCATAATGGCCGAACGATAATTCAAGATGTGATGCATTTCAGCGAAAGGGATTTTAAAGTATAGACTGATAAATAAAGGGCGCAGAGGAGAACTTTGTCGTACTGCATAATTTGTTATATTGTGGATAAGCAAACTTTGAAAGGAACATTTAGGTCTCAAAATAAAAAATGTGTGAAGGTATGTTATTTTGTTCCACGAAAGTTTTTCCACTTCACGTTAATTCAAGCCGGATGAGTTTCATCATTTAAAAAAAAATGTCACACTGTATTTCTACAAAATAAACAATATCTCGTGCAAATATGAAAATTAATAAAATAATAAAACATTTGCGTGAACTCCCCCTTCAACATTTTGTAGCAACTAACTTCTCCTGAAAAAGGTTGATTCGACTACAAAAAATATCAGTTGGTGGTGGTACGTGAGGGGAAGACCCAGGCTATCGCACCCCGGAACGCAGACTTCACTAGGCGCCCGTTGGTATACGCTTGAGAGGAGTCTTCGACTGGTGCATGGACGGCGTTGCAGCGTGTCACGCGTATTCCTTTCTACGCGAAACCGCTTAGCTTATTCATATTATGTTTATATACGAAAATAACACACACTTGAAACTATGCTTATATGTTTTCACAAATTCAGCACGCTTGTTCGAAACATGATTTCTGGGCCTCTCGAAATGGCAAAAAATAGGGTTTTTGGACTGCTGTAACTCCGAAAATATTACCTGAATTCATAAAGTGTAAAGTGAGAGGCATGCGTTGGTAATTATTTCATACTGTTGAATAATAAAATGTTGTGGTCACCGCTTAAAGTCCCGTAAGAAAAAGACTACAAGGAAAACCTCGCACGCCAGTTTGGTGCGCTGCGAATAGGGGCGAAATACTTCTCGTCAAGCGTGGAACACTTGACTCTTATAGATACGCTGTCCCCACGCGTCAAAGGTGGAAATTCGACACCGGCGAAGACTCCTCTTAACGTGGAGTATGGCGAATGAGGTCCTTCGATGGAGAGGTGCCGGAATGATGGGGTAGGGGAAACGAGATATCCCAGAGAAAACCCGCCGACGAGCGACATCTCCCGGCACGATTCCTCCGTCAGGAATCGAACTCGGATCACCTTGGTGGGAGGCGTGACAACAGCGGCCCTAATTGGCTACAAAACGACCAAATTGGCGACGGAGTGTTGTCATGCGAAAGAGCGCGAGACTCCAGAACTATGTCAGGAGTAGCACTGGGTTGACTGATAGCTAATCTTATCGCTGATATATTTATTGTTCAGTTCTGACTGGCTTAGTACGGCTATCTGGTGCCTGTCGCGAACCGAAGGCTGTCCGCGTATTGGCTTTGTCGACGGTTGGTATTCTTCCTTTCGTATTGCGTAGTAATTTTGACACCTGCATGTACTGTTAACATTTCGCAATGTCAGACACAGTGCAAGACATTCTTTACTGTATATACAGTGGAATGGATTCGGCTCACATAAACAAGTAGCTGCCCCCAGAACTGTCAATATTTACGGAATTTTAATGATGCAGACAGTGTTTTCCTTTAGTTCTTTGTGCCTTGTCAAAGTTCGTGCTGAATACGAGTCTCATGCAGCTTTTAAGAGATTGTATCACTTACGCAGAAAATACCAATGTTTGTGCTAGAAGTGAAAAGTCAGGGAAGTTACACCACTGAGAATGTCAATTTTTTTAGGAGCAATATTGTTAACGATTCTATGTGTATTCGGTATACACTTAAACGTTGAGTTTTTTTTTATTTTGTAAATTAAAAGGCGAGATATAGTTACTACCTTAAATGTTATATCTCAACTGTTGAACGTAAATCGCTTTTAGTCGGACAAGTGCGTAATATCAACTACACAAAGCATGCAGTGATGCAGAAAAATGGTATTAGTTATATTATGAAACGTGGCAGTTGGTATGTAGACAGTGATTAATTGATTGTAATTAGTAACAATGGGGTTAACCGGATGTAAGATTTTGTATAACTTTGTGAACATTGCCATAAACTTGTGTGTTTTATTTTACAAGTGAAGGTTCCTTGCCAACAGAGTGCAACAGCTTTACAGTACTATGCATCTCCTTTTACACCATCCGTGTAACAAATCTTAGATGAAAAATACAATCCAATCCGTCACAACAATATTATTGCAACACGTCTATTAGTTCGGTTACACGCCTTGCATTGAAGTCGCAATTCCTGCATATGTTTCAGGCGTTACAAAACTACATTAATTTTACATACGGTTTTCTCGTAAACGGCTAACTCCAGCAATTTCAACAAGACAACCTTTTCTTACATTAGTATTCCCTAGTAGAACATGAACTACAGTGAAGTATTCCGAAGTTAGAGGCAGAAGAAAAGTGTCGTGCCCCATTAAAAAAATTATGGGCCAATGACGTTACCAAACTTAATTACTGAGGATGAAGTAGTCCTTTATAAGACAGTGTACAAAGTTTCGTTATTTAATATTAAGTAGTTTTTGAAATTTTAGTTAAAATCTTACTTGAAAGTCTATTTTCAGGGTATTATTATACTTATACGTTTTTCACTTTAAGGGACAAATTGAAAACGTATTTTCGACATTCTTTCTTGTGAGCTATCACCGCACTCCATACGAAGTTACACTTTCCGTCCTGACTCAACTTATACCTGTGTGTGTGTGTGTCTGTATATATATATATATCACACACACACACTTGATTATTTATTCACATAACATATTGTCGAAGGAACTGTTCAGGTGGTACCGACAAACAAACTGATTTGTTGTCCCTATTTTAACAGAAGTATGTATTACAATTTTCTCAGTGTAGAATTGAATAGTCTAGTGAGAGACTTTCAAGTGATGTGCCAGTATCACAGTAAAGGCAGAATATATCTGACAAAGGCATATGTAATTATTGAGAGACGTTTTAGGCATTGTTTATGTGCGTTAAACGACTTAATACACTAAAGAACCCGTTTACGCTGTTTGTTTTAGTGAAGTGCTTGTTATTGTCTGGATGCGATGTCTTTATCACGTTCTTCTCTGACAATTTGAAGCTTTTTCACTTTGAGAGCAAAGCAAGGTTACGATAAGCTGACTACCGTCATCAGATATCTTTATCATTACGATCAATAAGGTATTTGGCTTTTTTTTTTAAATTGTAGTTCTAAACTTGGGTTCGTATGCGTTGTAAAACAGGCAGTAAAGGACACGAACAAATTTTAATTCGTGTAATAAAGCCAGTAAGGGTAACTGGTTAGGCCTACAATAAACACCCCGAGGCCTAGTAAACAGTGAAATTAGTCGCACTTTCCTTGCATATTCTCCTGTTTATAGGCGGTTCGGGATATAGTGAGCACTCAGAAAAGCCCTGCCGATATTTGTGTGTACAGTTACCTCTTAGAAAACAATTTTAGCTCTCATAGTTTTCTCACAACGGTGCGTCAAAGTCAAAATTTGCTTGTTCTGCTGCCATGCAAATAGTGAAAACCAACTAGGGCCTAACCTACTTGAATAAAATAATTCACGGTGATATTACATCCCATAAGCTATGCAATAAAGTATTTAAAAGACCATAATGTAATGTTTTGAATTTAAAAAAAAATCGCAAAAGTACAGGAAAAAATGTAAAAATTCAACCATTTTTTAAATACAAAAATAGTTCATGGGATTTTCGAAAAATGTTTTACTACGTAGGCCGTGGCATGTTATTTCACTGTGAATTATTTCACTTAACGTAAGTCAATTGGATTTCACTATTTGTATGGCAGCAGAACGTGCCAATTTTGACTTTGACGCACCGTTATGAGAAAACAATGCGAGTTAAAATTGTTTCGTAAGAGGTAACTGTACTCACAAGTATCGTCTACAAAACTAACACTAGTTCATATAAATTTTAAAATTATGATTTTATTGCATTTGAACACCCTTAACGGCTAACGACGGGAAATGTCCTCAATTCTCTGGACACACCACTGTATGTTTGCGCGTGTAAGATAAATTGTACAGTCGGTAGGTACCTATATAATTTGATGAATAAAATTTATTAACTATATAAAATACAATTATGTCAATTTCGGTTGATTTTTGTTTCAGTATTGCTGTATTTAAAAATGAAAATACACGGAACTATATTGCTCAATTTCGCTGCCAACCATAGGCTACTGTCAGTAAGAGCACTATAGTGTTGCATTATATGCGGTAACGGTTAGTGATATTTTTCAAACGTTAAATTTTTAATACTCAGGTTATCCTGAATGACCTATGGTATTCATTTGTTCTTAAATAAACGTCTTCGCAAGGTTCTGAATCTTTATGGTACTAAACGGTTGTGTTTAGTAGTAGCTAATATAGAATTTAATAACGGGCATTTGGTAGTGTTTTAAATGCGTTTAAACAAAAAAAAAATCAAAATTTGTAAGAAAATTTATGATTTTGTGGCATGACGCCAATGATTGCGTGATGAAAATTACTTGATATTATATATTTTTTTAAATGTAAACACATCGTTAACTAAAATACTGTTGCATATAACATTCAAGAAATACTTTTACACGAAATTTATTCTAGTCCGAGTATATATGTAGAAGTCGCCGCAGTTTTGTGAGGCAAAGATCTTTGTATTTCGACTCTTGCTTCATCTAACCGTTTTGACTTTGAATTTTATGAAAAACTTACAATTATAATGTTGGTGACCCACAACAATTTTTCAAGAAAATTGCCAATAGTTGAACTTAGGCTATTTATTTTATTTGTTGTTGAGTTTTATGTGCGTAAAAACGTAAATATTTCAGTAAGTTTATCCCTTCGATACACTTTATAGTAATTTTTCAACCCTTCGATGCTTCTTTTAGTATTATTTGATTCTCTAACAAAAAATATCGTAATACTGTATGTAGAAAATAGTTTTCGGTCCTTTAATTGAATATATTTTATAAGCACAAAAATACAACCCATTTCCTTTGAGTACTTTGACTTTTTTTTCCCGAACACGTTAGTAAACTGAACACCGTTACTAAATAATAGTACGTACGTTTTAAACAAACACATATTTTCTAAAGTAATCCATACTTTTAATTTTTTTTTGTCAAACCCCCTTGTTCCAGTTGTCTGTGCCCTTGTCTGTACACATTATGCGTGCTGGTAATGCCGGAAAAATAAAATTTAATTATACTTTATTTTCATTTTGTGTAAGATATAGATTCAATACTACAACGAGAAAAGTAGTGTTCCCAAGTTTATATTCAGATGTCTACACCACCCTTATGATTGTTTATTGATATTTATATATCTATACATTTGTTAATTAGGAGTATTGTCTAACACAAATTTGCATTTCAACAAATATACGTCGATGACAAAATCAATTTTCAATGTTACAAGTAAATATCTCCTACCACCTAGTTAACAATTGTTTTTACAGTGACCAGATTTTCATCCATGTTACATAATTTTTTGTAACACAAAAAAATACAGTCTGTTCTTAATTTATAATAAGAAAAATACTTTTTAAGATTCCAATGATAGCCTAACTTCTTTTTGGACATAAAAATTCATGGGCAGAAATGAGGTACCTCTCATAGTAAAAACAGAAAGTTACGAACTTATCCAACGTAAATTAAAATTATTAGTTAGTTATTTGGTTTATTGTTCTTTGGGGAAAGTAAGTTATATTAAAGAGAACTGTACAGTATGTTTATTCTTGTAGTAGTGTCATTACGTGTAAATCTGGAAAGTCGAACAGAATCGAGGAAGATGCCGTTGGTCGGCTGGTTTTCTCGGGGATCTCCCGTTCCCCCGCCATTTCATTCCGGCGCTGCTCCATACTCACCTCATGTCACCCATCACCAGCGCTAAAGACCTCGATGTTAAGTGCTAACCAAAATCTCTCACTCACGGAAGTTGTAGTTTGCACCTTGAAATCCCAATTTTTCCAGGGGATAATTCCCAGACTCCCATGCTTTACTGGAAAAAAGGAGGGGGGTGAGTGTTACTTCGTTACGTTTCCTCCTCCCCAACACAAATCGTAGCTACGGCTTTGTTTAACACCCCCCCCCGAACAAAAATCTTGTGTGCGCCCCTGAACAGGGCTGGGGTGTCCAGATAACGTATTCACGCACGCACCCCCGCACTCTACGCACCGACGAGTACGTACCGTGGCTGGTTACAGTTGCTTGGCGCAATGTGTAGAGAGGGCGGCGGCACGGTTTTCGCAACGGCCGGACCCCATGCCGTGCCATATCTTATCGTCCCACGTCAGCGCGGCTCGGGTAGTCATTACATCGTTGCCGACGTGGGCGATGGTGTGCGGTATGCGCTCTGCGTGGTGCGATTACCTTGAGGCGGTGCCGCTTTACACGGCTAAGGAGGTAGTGTAGCCTAGAGATAGGCTCGTATTACACGCACGAGAAACTAAACAGCGGCTAATTTTAATGTTTATATTAGCTTTCTAGCTTAAGAGTACGTGGTAGATAAATAATCACTGAATGGTAGATAAATAATCACTGAATGGTAGATAAATAATCACTGAATGGTAGATAAATAATCACTGAATGGTAGATAAGTAAACCCTTAAACATCAATTGATTTCCACGCTTTTTTCAAAGCCAATATGGATAAAATACCCTATGACAATCCTAAATAATGGTATTTGCCAACTTTATGCGTAAATATTTATCCAAAATTACTAATTCGTTATGCGTGATCTCTTGCGCCGCAGTTAAACGCACGAGGTTCCGGCGTCAGAGATTGTGCCTCAGAAGTTCGTAACACTGGGAACAATTTTGTTTAAAACGCTTTCTAAAAATATTGTCTAGGATTGCTATTGTTTAATTTCCGCAAATTGACTTCAAGAAACCTACAGTTATAGATGAATGATTTTAGCGTTGAATTATGTACCACGCCCTCTTATGGGGCCTCCCTAGGCCACGTTTGTTTGAGGCTGTAACGGTAAGGTTGAAGTTGACGGGCGTATGTAATGCATTATCGCCTCTCCGCGCAAGCCACTCAGATGGCGTGCAGTGCTTTAATGTTATAATTTTTTTCTGTGGGACTGTAAGCTGTGACCACATTATTTGTGGGCAGCATAGTTCCAAGTCTAACGCTTGTTCCCATAGTTGTGCTTTTTTTAATCAGTTTTTTTTCTGATACGACAGTCTGCACTGAGAAAAAAATTTTGTTGGTGCAAACAAAATTTGTTTGAATCAACCAAATCATTTGTTTATAGAGGGGCAACGAAATATTTGGTTGCTCGTACCAAATTATTTTGTTCCCTCGATTTGTTTGAGGCAAATAGCTGAATTTTGTTAGCAGTACCAAATATTTAGTTAGTCATAAAAATATTTCGTTAGACATATTAAATGTGCATACAATATTTTAAGAACTAAAAAAAATATATTTTACTAACTTAAAAAATTTCAGAAATTTTAAGACTTAAAAAAAAAAAAAAAAAAAGAGTATGGTCGGGCTGGGATTTGATCCATTATCCTAACTAACTAAGCTACGACTGATTCTGTGATATTGAAGTTGTTATTTGCACAGGAAAAGTTGGGCCTAATATTAAATTACGATTGTACTGTTTTATTTTCAAATATGTTTGTTTTCCGTCTACGAAAAGGTAAACGACGTCAAATAATCTACTAAACAATTGCCGTGCACCGCAGCACAAAGAACGAGACGTGCAGCTGCAGTGGTTTTCAAGTTTATAGCATTTTCTTTTGTGATCGATCAAATTAACCACTTTGAAATGGTTATAGCTAAAATTAAGATACTTGAATTATGCTGATTAACAGTTTATACG
>PNEQ01075224.1:0-28374 GCA_003012365.1 Medauroidea extradentata
AAAGTTGTGATTTTGGAAATACTTGTATGTATATGTAATTCATTAATATCTGGTTTTTTGTAGGAAATTTTATCTTCTATAATTTTGAATCAGAAGCATTTTTTTCTAGGAACAGTGGTTTTGGATATTTTTCCAAAATCTTTGAAAAATGACCTTTCATTGGGCCCCCCCTGCCCCCGGCTCACATCCTACCCTCGGGGACTTTTAGTATGTTGTAGAGTAGGTATTCATGTATAACTGTACCAAATTTCAAAACTCCGGGATTTTTTTCTCTCGATCACATGATTTTGGTCTAATTTGACCGGGCTATAAGCCAGCTCAGCAGTTGATTGGCTTGCATTCCAAAGCAGTGTTTCAACCAAGACAAGAGCCAATGAATGTCAGACTCAGCTTAGTTTATGAATCACCTTTATGTACTGGTAATCTGCTACAGCAGTTGTATCTTGTATGTAACCATGTGTTTACAACATAATCTACTTTCAGAACAGGCAGAACAATTTTGATACACCACTTCCTTGATTCTAAATGCCAGATAATTTTTTGTGTGGGGAAAAACCACATTTCAAAAATAGTAAAATATATGATCCCATTAAGATCCCAGAATGAAACTTTGAACATACAATGTTGAAATATGTAAGTTTGTGCATTAAAATTTTGAACATTTTTGAAGACAGACTTTTTTGGATTTTCAAATTCAAATTTTGAGTTTGATGATCTTGAAATAAATCTTTCTTGAAACTGGACATTCTATATATCATATGAAAGCCTGAACAATTATCTTCAAAATTCTTTTTAGTTCAGGCTTTTATCTCATTTCTGGCCAACTTTACGCTTAATTTTGTAATAACTTGACAATGGAAAAATGTGATTTTTTAAAAAGATTTTCGAAGGCTATTACTCAAGAAATGTGTAACAAAAAAATCTAATAATTTATGCATTTTATTATTTTGGGTGGTACATTATCTCAGCCAAATTTGAACAAAATCATAGAGGGTCGGGATTTTTTATTGTATCACTTGACATGGAACGACCCGCAGGGGGAAAAGATAGGTGTGGCTCGACATCCTGTTGCCAGGACACTAGGAAGTGAGATGGAATTGGCCGGCCAGCGGCCCCGACCAATCAGAGTGGTGGCTCAGTGAGCCTGTTTTCGCCAGTTGGGCCTGAGACATCCCACCTTCCTATCCAAAATAATCTGTCGGTCTTGAACGGGCGAGACATCCAGGATCTACCATGTGGCGGGCTAGGTCCACCGGCCCCGACGTTGAAGGTCCGCGATAATGTTGGTCCAAGTTCCGATGCATTCCATATCTCGCTCCCCACACGCCCCGCAGTCCACAGCCCGCAGTCCACAGCCCGCAGGATCCAGCAGTTGGATTCGCTACACTTCGCATTTTTCAGCACCTCGAGATCCCTCCCGCCATCTTGACTATTGGACTGCTTCCCGCAGAGCGTGTCTTCCATCTTCATGCTGAGCTGCCATCGATTGCGCTTGCACACCGGCCAGTTGGTCCACGAGTCAGTATTTGAATATTCCTAACAACTCCTCGGCGAGGAGCCCTGTATTCGCCACCAACAGTATGCGCCCGATTGCAGATTGTCGCTGCAGCATGGCTGCCGTGATCGTATTAGTCAATTTGTCCCTGAAAAGAACCCAAAGCCGAACAGTGATTCGCTGCCTAATAAAATTAGGCAACCAATCACTCAGGAAAATCGCCTGCGCAGGTGCTACTCGCGAGGTAGAACTGGCAAACTCAGATCACAAATAAATGCACTTAGAGAGCAAATGAACCAAGAAACTATCCCCTGGCAAACAGACCAGTGGAATAATATATTACCCCGTCTCACTACTTAAGATAACAGTCTTTGGCACTTAACAAAGGCACATACAAACAAGCACAATCCTATCCCGCCTCTTTAAGGCACATCAGGTACTGCCTACACGCCCCAGCAATAAGCAGAGGCAGTAGCTAATAATCTACAGACGGTTTTTATACCGTATGTCCAACCCTGCGATCCAGCTCATGTAGCTCGCATATATAGGGACCTCCGAGTGCGACTTCGCCAGCCTTCTGCTGACAAACCAGAATTTACGCATGCCGACGAGGTAAAACGTATAGTTAAACATATGAAGCCCCGCAAAGCACCTGGGTTCGTTACTCTGCAAGCTATAGTGCTTAAGCAGCTACCAGAGTCTACACTAGAGGCACTGGCTAGGTGCGTAAATGCAAACATGACACTTGCGGACGTCCCCACGCCCTGGAAACTTGCCAATGTACTTGTTTTCCCCAAGCCTGGCAAGGATCAGACCTGACCACAAAATTACCGTTCCATAAGCCTCTTAAGTACACTCTCAAAAGTGCATGAATGTGTTCTATTGCGCCGACTCAATAATCATATAACAAACGCGAATATCTTCCCCAACGAGCAATTTGGCTTTAGAAAAAAGTCCTGTACAGTTCATCAGTTAGTTAGACAAACTGAACATTTAACCACCACATTTAACTGGCGTCACTGTTCAGTAGTAGTCTTTCAAGTCTTTCATGAAGTAGAGAAAGAATTTGACAGGATGTTTTATGCTGGACTATCACTGTAAAAAAATTATGTAATTTTACACGTACTGTACAACGTATATGGTAAATTATGGTTTTCATTGTAAAATTACACTTTCAATGGTAGTGTAGTTTAACACATATATTGAGGTAAAATAACTAAGTGTAGTGTAAAATAACATAACACTGTACGTGTAGTTTAACAAACTTTCTATTGTAAATTACCATATGAAATGCAAAATTATATCACTATTGGGCGAACAATTTAACACACACGCTATGGTCTTATTACTATTTAAGGTGTAAAATAACACACCCATTGTGAAAGTATTTTAACAAATTTTGTTATGTATATTACCATATGAAATGCAAAATCTATCTCTATTAGGCGAGTAATTAAACATACATGCTATGGTCTTATTACTATGTAAGGTGTAAAATAACATACCAATTGCGAAAGTATTTTAACAAATTTTGTATGGTAAATTACCATATGAAATGCAAAATTACATCGCTATTGGGAGAGTGATTTAACACACACGTTATGGTCTTATTACTATGTAAGGTGTAAAATAACATACCCATTGTGAAAGTATTTTAATATATTTTGTATGGTAAATCATAGTGTGCAGTGCAAAATTACACCGTTAAAGGCTGTATAATTTAACAGGTGCTTCGTGGAAAAATTACTATGCTTAATGTAAAGTAACTTAACTATTGTGAGAGTATTCTGACACACTTTGTGTGGTAAATCACCATGTAGAGTACAAACTTTACACCTTAAGGGTGAGTAGTTTAACATGAACATTGTAGCAAAACGTAATTTAACAAACTTCATGTAGTGAAATACCATATCCAGCATAAAATTACACCTTTATAAGGGGGGGGGGGATGTTTTTGAACACACATTATTTTAAAATTACTACTCATATAGTAAAATTACCCACTCATTGTGAGTGTATTTTACTATAACTTTTGTGGGGTGAGTTAATATGTGCAGTGTAAAATTACACCTGTATTGAAAAAGTTTTTTTGGCATAAAATTATAAAACTACTATGCCTAGTGAAAATTACACACTCATTGTGAGTGTACTTTAATCAACTTTGTGTGGAAAGTAAACTTTATTGTGCCAGTGGTTTTTTATACATAAACACAGTGAAATTACTATTCACAAAGTAAAAATACACACATATAACATGTGTAAACAAATTTTATGTGGTGACTTACCATGTGCAGTGTAACATTACACTTTTATTGCTAGAGGGTTTTTTAACACACTCAATACGGTAAAATTACTATGCCAAGTATAAAATAACACAGCCATTATGGACGTATTTAATAATCTCTCTGGATTACCGCGTACAGTGCAAAATTACACTCTATTGGGAGAAATGACCAGTGCAGCGTAAAATTTTCAAATGTATTTCTACCGACGTAAAGTGAAAATATAATGCATAGTAAAATTACAGAACAATCATGTGTGTGGTATATCACATTTTAAATGTAAAAATTAAAATGAAGTGTATAATTATAAACCTGTAAACGTCACACTCTGATCAGCAAATGCCTATAGAAATCAGCACACACAGTGGTGTTACCACTATATTTAGTGTAAACTGCACCATTCGTGAAAGTAATCAAACACACATTCTTTAATAATAATACTGTGCATATAATTTAGCCACAACAGTTGTAGTTAAATACACTTGACGAAAATATGATGCATTAGTGCAGCTTTTGAAGTTAAATGTACTTTAGTAAAAAAAAAAGTAATTTTAATTATTATAAACAGTATGAAAGAGATTTTAACCTTTGTGTTGACGTAAACATACATGCAATATGTATCTGGGTACAGAAGAATGCTTAGTAATTTCTGGTCAATATAGTATACCTTTAATTGTCTCCATTAAGTATTCATTGGATACTATTATGTAATGTGCTAGAATTGTTAAATCTGTACCAATAGAAAATAAGCATGTATTAAAAGGTCACACCAAACCTATTAAACCATATTATTTTAAAACAAAAAAAAAATTCTCATTAAACATACTTAAAAGTGTGGTTAAAATTTTCAATTTTACAAAGCTACTCTTTAAATGAAAATATAGTATAGGTGATTCGGAATAAAGTGAGCACTAAAAAAAGCCCTGATTAATTTCTATTTTCTGCCAATTTATATCTTTCTGCTACATGTAAACATCAACATTGCCACATGCTTTTATTTACATAGTCTTGTACAATGTTTACATTTACGTTACACTGCTCCGATAAATTTTAACTACAATATGTACTCATTAAATCCACTGGTGTTGAATATGTGCTATACTCAGTAATAATCTTAGTTATAAATACCTGCGAGTAAACGTCTTATTACCGTAACGAATTTCGTAAATGCATGCACAGTATATTCGAACTTTTAAATTAAAACCGCCACTAAAAACACACACGACACACGCAACTCAAAAATTCAAGCATACTGTAATGAACGTCGACGACGCACGTAAAGAGAAACAATAAATAACGTATTTTCTTAATGTGTGAAACAGGGGAAAAAATGCTGTTTCTATTTCCAGATACTCAGGCTGGCGATCATAAAACATTACAACTTACATTACTAATGACTTCACATAATTTATCAATGATATTCATGAACAGTCACTTTTAATACTTTTATGTGTGTTTATCAGAAACCGATATTCATTACATAACGGACTAACAAACTGAATGACGCAATTCGCTTCCAAGCGGCGAAAACCTAACTCTGATGCCATCTGTCGGTGAAATTTTAAACTACCTCTGTGGCGCGAAGAATTAGTGGCATGTGCCAATGATAATCGACTCGGTTGCGTCGCTTTATGCTGCCGCTAATTATATAAAATTGTACAGTCAGTAGGTATGTCAGTAAGAACTTAAATAAATATTTTATAGTATATTAAATACAGAGAGGTCGTTTGCAATTGATGTTGTTTCACTAATGCTGTATTCAAATAAGAAAATACACAGGACTACATGCAGTTATTCGCTACCAACCATACAAACAATAATGTAACTGTTGTTAATGTTGGCTTATATGCAGTAACGCTAGTGATTTTTTTCAAAGGTTAAATCTTTAGTGCTCACTTTATTCCGAATGGCCTTTATCAATGGCTTGCCTTGGAAAGGCATGTGATGAGTGTGGTTAACTCACTTTACACACACATATGCATGCACATGCACACACACATGCACACACACACATATATATACATATATATACATACACACAGTGTTTTAATTTTTCAATATTTTACCAAATGTAGGACGACCTTAAATATATTTTTGCTCATTATAATTACTATTCAAGCTGTCACTATCCAAACACAAAAGGTTCTATTCCTGTAAGCAAGAACTGGCATATAAATTCATGCTATGCACATTGCTTTAACAGTATCCAAGCTTTCAGTAGCTACTCTGGGCATAACACCAATACCAATCAAAAATGGATTACGTACAACAATAACCGTTAACACCACAAAAATAATGCCCAACGCAATCGATTGGAAATTCCGTATCCAAAAATTCTCATAACCTACTGGTTCTTTCAAATCAACTTCATTACCTATATCTTCGGACCTCCTTAATGAAATATTTAAATTAAGGATCAATTTGGTCCAATCTTCTGCTAAACAATCATTAAAAGGTGGAAAAATTATCTGTCTAGACGAGGAGTGTGGGAAAAAATGTAACTTTTTAATTTTAGACCAAGCAGGTGTAATTACTCTAATAACATAAAACTTAGCTTTCAAATCAGCATCACATGGGTACATTTCATCTACCCCTAACTTCTCCATTAATAACAATAACATCTAAAGCTTCTGGATAAAAATCATTACCCAATATTCTAGTTTCATTTTTGCTGAGTGTACAGATCAAATCTAATGTTCCCAATGCATTAGCAATAAAATATCGTTCAGGTCCAGCCTCAGTAATTATTAACTGTGTTCCTCCCTGACATATAAATGAACATACTTCTGCTAATTTTTCAGCTGTATTCCCCTCGAAAACTACCTTAGGGCACAATGCACCTGTCATCGCATCTCCAGAGTACCTTGGAATAAAACATAAATGATCATGATAGGGTCTACAATCCTGCAATGCCCTACCCCTTACTGATGTAACATGATTTTTACTAACTGCCAAAAAATGTAGTTTCATGATGAAGTACACAAATACTATGATTCCAAAGGAAAGGAATCGCAACAAAATCATAAATCTTCCAATCGGCATTTTTCTTTACCAGTGGCACTTTAATTTTTATCAACAACTGATCCTCAAAAACCTGACAAGTACAAATAGGAAGATGGTAATAAGTCTGAACATCATAAACATTTATTGCAAGTTGATAGCCATCTTTTCCTATAATTTCACCGAAACGGCCTAGTTCAGTTTTTAACTTAACTGGCTGGAACTAAAACTGCTGGTAATTTTAAATCCCTACATTGATATAAAATTTCTACTCGATACAATGACTGTGTGATTTTAGACAATTTCGAAGCATGAATTAATTGAACTTTATATATCTGATGTTACTGTGAAATTTCTCGCAACATACCTGAATAACTCGAAGTCATAGACTCTCGAAAATTAGTTAAAATGCTCGTAAGATTATTAAACTTTCTTATCCTGTACCTTACCAAAAACTTTAGTAACAGCTTGAGTTACTATTTTTACTTTATTAGAGAAATTGGCTAAATTAGCATGATCTGTTAAAACTTCAGTACTAATTTGTTCTAAATGTCTGTTAATTTGTCTCTCTTTATTGAACAACATGTTTACTTGACCAATTGTGGCTACATCACAACACCAATTAAAAGCCTCTCCTATTATAGTTATTCCTCTCTTTACTCTATCATGTACTTCTCTGTCATTCACAAATTCCTCACCTGCAGCCTCATTAAGCATATTTAAAAGTGTTTCAGTAAGTAACAAAAAGTGTTTAGCCTGATCATCAGTTGAACAGAATTCCTTAACAAAGCCTGTTCCACAAGAAAATTCATTAGTTATTGAATCTAAATCATCTGGTAAATTTCTCGGCCATGAAACCTGAAAATTTAGAGGTACAGAGGATGAATATACTGTCACCTTAGTCAAAGGGTGAAAGTGAGCTCCAGCTACAACTCCAACCTCTACGCCCAAAATCTGGATTGTTGACTTCACTTGAAGCAGCATCAAACACCAGACCAGCTCTTTAATTTCCATCGATATTCTCTTTGGATCCCTCGGTTGACACTTCGTTAACAGCAATAGCCCTCCATACACCTCTACTACAAACAATTTATTTTACCTGGTTTAATACTGACCAATACCACTTTTTCACATACATTGGTACTCTTTCAAATGTCCTGGAAAAATTTTATATAAGAGAGAAAGAAAGTTTAAACGAATTTACTAGATTATACTTTTAAGTGGGGGAGTGCCACAGATTTATTTATAATAAAATGTTATCTGATATACATTTTTTCTCCAGTTACAAAGTCAGTTTGACGGTTTGTGAACATTCAATCAAACAAAATTATATTTTATTTTCTATAGTACCTTTTTAACCTTTCTACATTATACACATCCCCACCTGCTTTACTTTTGTATTTATTTTATATAAATTTTGATTAAGTTTTTTAACAATTACCCCTGGTCTTTGAAAAAACTGTGCAATGGGAGTGCATGACTGGATTTATTTACTTTGACATACTTCATTGCAAAACTAAAAACAAGACAAGAAAACCTAAATAAGCAGAGTGCTTATTTATGTTTTCTTGTCTTATTTTTAGTTTTCTTTTGACAGTCATTTATTTCGCAATGGAGTATGTCCAAGTAAATAAATCCAGTCAATTACCCCTGGACCATGCTACCTATGCTTAAACTTAGGTGTCAAACCTCTTTTCCTTGTGGGGGTGAATATCAAGACGTTTTGTCCAGGATGGTACTCTACCTCCTTCCGATGTTGATCGTACCGCGTTTTACTTCTCTCCTGTTGCAACCTTAAGTTCTCCAGTGCCTGTCGTGGGATGTGCTTCCATTTGGCATGGATCCTCTTACTGTCGATTTCATCCACCTTCCTGTTTAAGCATATTTCAGAGGGTAAAACAGGTTCCCTACCATATAACAGTAAAAACGGGGAAAACCTTGTACTCCCTTGGACCGATGAATTGTAAGCAAAAGTTACAAGAGGCAGATACACATCCCAATTTCATTTTGAACTACTGACATAATGTGTGATCATGGTGGAGAGCGTAGCATGTAATCTTTCACCCGCCCCATTGTATTAGGAACGATATCCTGAGGTCGTAGTACCCTCGATATCTAACACTCTAAGAAGCTCCTTAACCACAGCCGAACTAAAAACCTTGCTTCTGTCTGTAAGAATAGCACTTGGAACAGAATGTCTACAAGCCACGTTCTCTACTAGAAACTGAGCTACTTCCTATGCCGCTCCACTAGGCACTGTCCTTGTTTCTGCCCTCCTTGTTCCATAATGAATCGAATCGGTCATTTGAGAAACAAGATAAGTATAAAATGTCCACTTTTTACGAAGTAAAAATAAACACTTCAATTCTGAAAGTTACTTAGGAAAAATTAGCAAAACACTACTGCAAATACTTTATATCATTACTTTTTTGATGGTTGCAATGAAATTTGTTTCTGTGTTGTTATATGAAAACAATGTTCATTTCAAATAATTGACTTACGTTGTTTCACAAGTAAACAGCTGTATTTGAAGCTTTAAATTGATACAGATTGACCTATAAATCGTTGCAAGCATTACTCAACAAATCCTGTATCGTTATTTGTGTGATAGATGCAATTAAGTGTGATTCTGTGTTTAAATGAACGAACGGTAGCAATTTTGAAATGTTGCCTTATGTTGTTTCACTAGTTAATGATTGATTGCATTATAAAATGATAGTAAGATACAGAATTGTATCGTGAATTTTCCTGCAATATATGTTGATAATATCTATATTTTTATTTTAACACATGTCCCACATGAAACAATTTTCATAATGTAAATTGCTATAAAATGTGAAAATAACACTCCTTCCTAAAATCCAATACCTATGTTCCACAACCCCATAACAACAGCTGTTTGTCCAAGCACACAGTCCTTTGTAAGACTTGCAAGTAATGTTCTTCTGGTCTTATAATAATTTCTGGTTTTACAGTGCAACACCTCGTGCACTATACAAGAGTTTGTACCGATAGTTGGCCAAGCAAACACCTCATTGTAAAATATCTGAATATCATCTACGTCTGGTAAAAATAGTTGAAATATATGTAGGTCAGCCATTTTTTTTCTCTTTGATGGGTAGACAACCATTGGGGTATGCCTCGGTTACTGGAAGTTCAACAGGTGTATTGCACTTGTTGGCAATCTGGAATGTGTGATGAATGAGGCAATCAATGAAGTCCCTGGCAGTAACTGTACCTATGTACTCGCTGGAGTGGGTGAAATGCATAAACTTCGAAATTTTCAGGGATACTTTCTCTTCCCTCGCCACAGCCCTGCCATGAATTTCTTCCGAGAGAATGTTTCTTCAGTAGTTCCTATTATCCCAGTCTTTGAAATCGATTCTATCTTCTGAATTAGGCAACACAACAAGAAAGTGATTCTTATTAGAGGATGAGAAGGTCAATGCAGCCAACTCTTTCACTGTGTAAATTCTGTCATGTCGTTTGTGTCGTCTTCACCACTGCAAAATCCCTGTCACATGGGAGGAAGAAATGCCGTCTCATTGGGAAGTATTGATGTACAGTTTGAAACATTCCTGTTGAGACAGGGGCATTTGACAATCGTAAGAGTTTGTGATTTTTATTTTGTGCTCCACACCCGTCCGAAAATATGTGCGGGTGAAAAGTGTTTAGCTTGCTGTCGGTATTCTGCAGATATTGTAGAATAAACTGGCAAACCTCAATTGTACCCTTGATTACTCATGGTACATAAAAAAGACAACATTATCTGTTATAAAAACACTCACAGTCAGATGACGGAGATAGAAAGTGTCTTGTATAGGTATGGTTGGCAGTTGTAAATTCGTCATGTAATCAATAAATGTGCCTCCTACCCTCTTATGTGATTTTGCCAATGCCCTAACTACTTCTATTTTCTTGAAAATCTTTTAAGAGAGTGAAAGCTGGAGCATTTTCTTTCCAGCATGCACTCGTTTTGCTGTATCATTCAGAAACCTACTTTGTATCTTTACTGGCAGTTCTTCACATGTAGAGCAGGGGTCGACCTGGGTACGACCGAAGGAAAGAGAAAAGTCCTCATTGAAGACTTACAAGTTAAACTTGTAGCAAACATTAACATCTGGATGGGAAGCCTTAAATAATCTGTACATTAATAACACATTTAGTTGCTCGCTTAGATAGTGGCATTCATGTGTACTATAGTGTGCTATTTTGACTGGAAAAGAGCAATTGTACTTCTTAACTGCACTGACTATACAGTCAGGTTTTGTGTTACCTGGGGTACATTTTCCTTGCTTATCCATTGGTACCACACCATCTATTAGGAACGTTGTTAATCTCCGAATAAGGTCACTTGTGATAGCATGAAAATTCATAAATTCAAGTTCATACACCTGTGTCTTGCCAGAGGATGTAGATATTTCGTACACAAATTATGCCTTTCGTGAAGGCTTCATAGATTCTTCAGCAGCCTTCCTTCTCCATTTTGTTTCACTTCAGATGCACTTATTAATTCTTGTAAATAAATGTCTTGTTAGTCTGTCGTTCTTATTTTTTGAACTTAACGAACTCCTGTACACTCTGCTCAGTTGTAAGTCTTGTCATAGCATTTTCGACGACACCTGAAACAAAAAACAAACCACCATGTGCAATTGTAGTTTATGATGATTGTACACTGTTGCACTTTAAAATAGTGTTTATTTCAATGTAATTGATTAACAACAATCATGCAAAAATTGCTACATACTTGCAGTCGACCCCAGGATTCACTTCGGCACATTCCTTTCCTGTATAGTTTGTAAGCGAGGATCCGTCGTTCCTTGCTTTTTTAATAACATCTGATTTACACTGTGCAATGTTCGCCACACCCTTCCATCGTTTCTTTCCCGATTCCTGTACTGTTTCAGAAACATCACACATACATTTTACAGGCAACGAAACTAAAGCACTTTATTTACTACACCATAAAAAATACCAGCTGTTGTTATGTTGCCATAGAGCAACAAGTATCGTATCACAAGGAATGGAGGCACATGTCAGTGGAAGCAACAACCTGTTCCTTAGAGAAACATCAGTCAGTGATATGAGTATACTAGAGAAAGAACATAAGTCAGTGACTTATGGTGTATCTCAAACGAACTCACAGTTTTGCACCTTGCTGTACACACTATTATAGACTGACTTTTGTGGTTTCAATAGTACAATGTGTGTTTACCTCTATAGAAAATTATACTACTCGTAACTCATTTTGGCAGAATATTGACTATGTTGTTTCTTAAATGACCGATTCAATTGCTGTAATTACAAATCTATTACCCTGGGTTAGGAAATGGTCCTAATAGATCGACATCTACCCTCTCAAAAGGTTCCCCTGAAGATAATGGGCTGTAATAAGCCTGCTGGCTTCTGGTAAGTCCCTTTCTTCATCTGACAGGTAACACAGGACTGAACATAGGCCTCTACCTCTGTATACATACCCTTCCAATAGTACCTCCTGATCTTGTAAACAATGTGCGCTACACCTAGATGCGCACCTACCAAGGCGTTATGACATTCACTCAATATCTCCTCTCTTAAAGACCTTGGAACAACCAACAATTTCGACTGGCCCTCTGGCCTAGTATTACACTTAAATAATATATTATCCTGCAGAAAATAGTTTTTCACTTCACGACTTAGTTTTGTATTTGCACCTGGAGGGTGTTCTATTTCAATGATTAATTTAGCTAACTATGGGTTTCTCCTCTGTGCTAAAGATAAATCGTACCTTGGCAATTACAGTACAGGCAGCTGTAATGTCTTATCCTCGTCCTTAGTAGTACCAATATCTACTGCATTGCGACTTACTCTAGTGGAAAAAAACATGCCCATGCTGACAGTTTAATTTATCTCAAAAGTGTATTCCATCATCTTGAAGCACCCAACGCGTCAACCTACTTGAGCTGCGAGCATTAAATTTTAATTTATTCATATAGCATAAGATAAGGTGGTCGGTTACTACAGTGAAAGGTTTCAAATAAATGTGTGATCTGTAGTGATCTAATGCATAAACTAAAGCCAAACATTCTAAGTGAGTGATGGGATATTTACTTTCAGCTGGGTTCAACGGCCTACTCGCAAAAGCTACAGGGTGTAATTTACTATCTATTTTCTGCATCAAAATTGCCTCAATACCCTGCGTACTGGCATCTGTGTGTATTTCAATAGGTTCGTTTTTCTCTAAGTGTACTAACACAGGGACTGAGGTAAGCTTACTCTTTAAATTTTCAAAGGCTTTTTTCTGAGCCTCTCCCCTCTCAAAAAACTGGGTTTTCTTCAAAAGTGTAGTTCAGGGTTTTGCAATTTGTGAAAAATTTTGTACAAATTTCCTATAAAAAGAAGCTAGTCCTAAAAGCTACGAATGCTTCGTTGATCATTAAGTGTTGGAAAATCTTGTAATTCTCTAATTTTATTAGAGTGTGGTCGAATTCCCTCGTTATTTACTAGGTGTCCTAATACTTGAGTTTATTCATACCCAAAAGAACACTTTGTTGGTTTTAAGGTTAAATTCTCATTTTGAAATCTTTTTATAAAACTTGCTCCAATCTATTAAAGTGCTAATCAAATGTACTACCTGCAATTAGAATATCATCTAAATACACCAAACATGAGCCCCATTTCAACCATGTCAAAGTTTTATTCCTATATTTTTGAAAAATTGTTGGCCAAATGGGAGGGTCTGAAAACAAAACGTTCCTTCTGATGTGATAAATGAGATTATTTTTGGTCCTTTTCTGCTACCTTTAATTGATGATATCCTGCATTCATGTCCAATCGATTAAAGAATTTTGCTCCTGTCAAGTAACTCAAAATGTCAATAATCCTAGGCAAAGGGTACTGATCGTCCTTAAGGATTCGATTAATTTTTCTATAATCGACGCAAAGGCGTTGGCCACCATCTTTTTTCTGCACCAAAACAACAGGTGAACACCAACTTGTTCTGCAAGGCCTAACTGTCCCATTTGTTATGTGTTCCTCTACTATGTCATGTATAATTTCTCGCTCGCCTGGGGACAGTATAAGGTAATGAAGCAATAGTGGGGTGATCTCCTGTATCCAAGGTTACTACCTCCTCTTTTGCCCTACCAATCTGCTCTGGTTGCCAACTAAAACACTATTTATACTTTGTCAACAAACTAAATAATTTAGTTTTTGTTCATGTAATAACTGTGGGTTAATATAATGCTTTTCATAAACAATTTTCTGGTCAGGACCCTTAATGTCTAGGGTAAAATGTGGATTTAAATTTTTCTCACTTATTCTGCCACATTGACTTAAAGGTACCTAATTTCATGTTCCTGGGCAGCCTAAATTCGTAATTGGCGGTATTAGTAACTCAAATCTTATCAGTTTCATTCTTCACAACTAAACTAGAGGGTACTAACACTGAGTGTTTATCGTAGGGATCTTCAAACGGTTTAAATAAAACTCCCTGATCTGTTCCTTTAATTCCACTCCTATTATAATAATTTCTACGTTTTGATGCATCTTAGGAGCTAGTTTTACAAAGTCTTTAACCACAACACAGCCTACATATGCCCTATCATTGACTAAATTGATATTTTGTGGTGTTATCCATTTCTCTGGTTCTGAAACAATTTCTATTGGCACTTGTGTCTTTTTTGTTCGATCTTTTTGTAATTCTCTGATACTCCACTCCACTAACTACTTGCCAACGTTGAAAATAAGTTGTTTAATGGTTTATTACTTATTACCAACTACTCGCCAACGTTAGCAATATGTAGGTTGATTGTGATTGAATAACGCATTAACAACTATTTTTCAACATTGCCATAATGTTGGTTAATGGTATATTACGAACACTACACCAACTACTTGCCAACGTTGGAAATACATTGTTTAATGGTTTAATACTAATTACCAACTACTCGCCAACGTTGGCAATATGTTGGTTGATTGTGAATGAAAAACGCATTAACAACTATTTTCCAACATTGCCACAATGTTGGTTAATTGTATATTACCAACACTCCCCCTACCGCTTGCCAATGTTAAAAATACATTGTTTAATGGTTTAGTACTTATTACCAACTCTTTTCCAACATTGCCATAATGTTGGTTAATGGTATAATACCAACACTCCACCAACTACTTGCCAACGTTGAAAATAAGTTGTTTAATGGTTTACTTATTACCAACTACTCGCCAACGTTAGCAAAATGTAGGTTGATTGTGATTGAATAACGGATTAACAACTATTTTCCCACATTGCCATAATGTTGGTTAATGGTATAATACCAACACTCCACCAACTACTTGCCAACGTTGAAAATAAGTTGTTTAATGGTTTATTACTTATTACCAACTACTCACCAACATTGGCAATATGTTGGTTGAGTGTAAATGGTCATGAGTTACAAACTATTTTCCAACATTGCCACAATGTTTGTTACTCTATAATACCAACTGTCCACCAACTACTTGCCAACGTTGGATATACATTGTTTAATGGATTATAACATACCATCAAGAACTTGCCAACGTTGGAAATACGTTGTTTAATGGTTTATTACATACAACCAACTACTTGCCAACGTTTGCAACATGTTGGTTTGTGTGTATATGAATAACACACTAACAACTACTTGCCAACAACTTCATTACATTAGTTAATGGTATGTTACCAACCACTTGCGATCGTTGGCAATATGTTCTATAATGACTTATTACATATCACCAACTACTTTCCAACATGGTTAACGGATACATAACATATACAGTATGAAACACTGTAATGTTGATAGTACAGTAAAAACACTGCTACAGTACAATGAAATCCTACATCATTTTCCTGGTTATAATGTTCCATTTATTTGGCCCCTAAAACTTTGTTATAATATGAAATTACATTCTAACAAGATTTTCATTCTTACAGACATTTTACATACACTGGAAAAAAAAAAATTATACAAATTAGTAAGTGCTAAGAAACATCAGTGGCTTGGTACAAAACATTATCAAAATTTAGTCAAAAATGATTAAAGCAAATTAAATTAACCCCACTGTAATTGAGAAGAAAAAACTGCTTGTTACGAATGTTATGGAAGGTAGTTCAAGCAGAGATATAAAATTGTGACTTGATTTGTACAAGTTATGTATATGTAACATTTGCAGATGGTCCATTTTAACACAGTCTGATTTGCTTTTGAATACAGCAGAATTTATTTACATATCTTGTAAACAATTTCTAGTAATTTTTATAATAGTAATGACAATGGTACCCACTAGAAAAAAAATGCAATGTTTCCCACTTGATCATTGCATATCCTCACCCCCACCTATTTCAGAAATGTACCAATCATAAACAAGCTTCTGTCGGTTTACACTACCCTTTCTCAAGAATAACCATATTATTGGCTCAGAAATTTTGTCATACAAGACATATAAAATTCTTGCCTGGTAATATTTATAAAAGGAAACAAATTCTCTAAAGAGCAGCCTTAAGATATGTACACAAAACATAAAAGAAGATATACTTAAAATATAATTACTAATGCATAACCATCATACAAATATTGTCATACGCTTAAAATTTACCTATAGCGTACAATTATACCCACTCTTTGAATAAATAAAATGTGTTTGAAAAATCACAAAATTTTAAAAAGTCTGAGTGAATTTTGATTTTCTAAGTTAGCTAGTCACTTTCCACTGCAGTAACTCAGTAAAAAAAAATACTTTGTTTACAGCTGTAATTTCTGTTTCCTGTCAAAAAGTGTCATTCTTTCAGAGTGCTTAATTTTTTCACACACTAACTAACATAATATCACCCTTTCTTATACATTTTTAATACCCAAGTATTTTATGATACCTATGGGTGGTTTTAAAGCATTTTGAAAAGGTGAAGAGCAATACTATAGCTTGAACAAAATAACATACTACAGGAGGTTTAATGGCTAGGGACTGGAAAATTTCGCGATTACGAAATCCATGGTAAAACGTTAAAAATGCCATTCAGCCTGAAACAACAAAATATGCGCCAATTATCACAAACAATCGTTCAAAAGTTTCAAAACAACAGTCTGATGACCTAAGATTACACACACGTCAGAGACAACACTCGTGTCACAGAAAAATATTCAAAACAATGGGAAAAAAATTGCTTGTAAACAATCGATAGCAATGTTATTTGACGCAATATTGGTTTCTGCCGGTAAAGTTTATCGATTTATTCTTACGCCCATTCAACGCAAGTAGTTTGGCAGCATTGACAATGTTATCATACTTCTATGACTGTGTGTTTAGCACTAATATTTTCAGAAACGTACATTTTTTCGTCTAACGATAATGGTTTACTAGTAGCTGTAATTAAATGTTGAAGATTGAAATTTTTAATTTTTCCACCCGTTTCTTGTGTTTGTTTTTTTAAAATCATTTGCCATGAAATGACTCACCCGACAAACACTATGGCTATGCCGTACAGGACAATGACGATAAATGATGAAGGTGAAAAAATCTCTGCGAAAATGAATTAAATGCTTCAAAATATCTTAGGCTATGTAAATAAATGTTGTGCTTAAATGTTATGCTTAAAACTTAGTTGGCCATAATTTTTTAAGTTACAAATGTGTGCCAAGTTTTGTGTTCACTGACGATGTCTGCATGCGTTGGTTTTTTGTATGCGTTGTTTTTATTGCAAATATTGTTTTTATTCAATGAAAAACTCTACAATGGGAAAAGATGCATTACATGCATTTACAAAGCCTTTATTTTTTATTTCAAAAGACCCTGCAAAACATCTTTATTCTCATCAAAGAAGGTTTTTGGCCCTGCACAGGATTATTAGATTTTGTTGTTTGCATACTATGACAAAAACATATTGTTTGAAGGTTAATGTAGTATATTAAAGCAATGTCTAATAGAAACCAGCATATTCTGTTTCGAAGATTCAATTACAGGCGTACTAGCATCTGCTTGAAAAAATTTAGCTGCATAGAACAGCCAACTTGTTTATTATAAGCTGGAATTTTGTAAATTCCTTTAATAATACATAGTTTCCTTCCTTGAAACTGCTTAAATGTTTCATATTAATGTCTGCGTAGCAATATATAATTGATTGCTTTAACACTCAGCATTAATTTGAGATATTTTGAAAATAAAAGCGCATTTCTGAAAACACCAAAATCGAAACAACGATTTTCCAGTTTCAAAGCACCGCTTTTGGTACTTTCAAAAGACCGAAATGTTCCTGTCCCAATTAATAGCTTTAAGCGCTACTATTTTAATATTGTGTGTGATATATTGCTGGAATACAAGTTGAAAACTATTTTACAGTCATGGTTGTTACCAGAGAAAAATACTTTTTATGCAGGAAACGAAAAATACTGTTGTGCTATAAGCAGGAAATCAAAGTACCAGCTTGCTGTGCAGACTCTGTTTAACTAACCTTAAAATCATTTTGTAGACACCACCAATTTATCAATGTTGTACAGCACAATGAAAACTAATAAAAACATGAATACGTTATTCAATGTAAGTTATTCAACATATTTAAGTTCTTTTGTAATTCATTTCAACACAATTTTTTTTTTCACATTTCTAAATTTGTTTTTTTTTGTCTGCACATTCTTCCTCCAGAAAGATCTCCAGAAAATCTCAACCAGTTTTTGATATTGATTATCACTTCACACTCTGTGGCAGTTTCTAAAACTGGGTTTCTTAACACAGCACCTACAACAAAAATAGAAAGATTTTTATACACATTTTCAAATAAGACATATCAATATGACATATACACTGACATAGCAACTTATTAGGTTAAGCCAACAATTATGTACATAACTTGACTTCAAGTGCAAACAGAAAACTTTTTGGAGAGAAATAAAGCTGGAGTTGTTCCGGTACCATAATTTCCTATACTGATTTAGATACAATGCCATGTCCGATACTAATTAGATATCCTGATACCCATAAAAAATAAGAAACATCATTACATTTCCACTAATACAATAATAATAAAAACTTTAAGGTAACAATGACTTAAACATGTTGGCACATTGTTAGAAAGATGGAAACCAAAACTAAATCACCAACAATTTTATACACACAATCATTATCAATAGCCATGGCTTAAGAAAATGCAAGTTTTCTTTTAAAAATACATGTTAATTAACATGGTCAGGAAGTAAGAAACTGGAATGTTCACAGCTGCTATAGAACATATATTATAGCAGTACTTTGCTTCGCTGTCATCTGCTTGCTCTCCTCTGATTGGCTAACCACTTTTGTCGCACTGTCGCTGCGTCAGACAATTGTAAAAATTGCTTTTGCGGATTGTAATGACAGATGCAAAGAAATCACGTTGGTATCGTCTTTAAAAATCATATGGTACTTTGCCTCCGCCATGTTTTCGTATTTAAGTCAAGATTAGTGAATTTACCAAGCCAAATTCGAGCAGTTAACTTTTAATCTCGCTTAACATGAAAACATAGAGATTGACTGCGTGGTGGAACGGAAAACTTGTTTCATTGAGATTAAGTGTCCATTAATCTTGATTAAATTGCTTAAACTCGTTTGGTGAAATCGGCCCTTAGCTGTTTTACCATTAAATAAATATTCTGCACCATCTACATATCCTGCCATCTGCTGGGAAGAGCAGAACTATTAAGAATTATTGGTTCACGCATGTCAGTTCGTATCTTTCCGCTGTTTGTCAATTTAAATCTTACCACATATGTATTGTTTTATATAGAATTGTAGAATAGTTTCATAACAATCTTTATTTTAACATCTTAAAAACCATTTCTTAGTGCCGACAAAAGGTAAAATCTTATAAAACTCAGTGAGATTTTTTTGGTAACCATTAACCATTTTTTCTACACTTACAAGGAGAAAGAAATTACTACAGTATTACAAACAGCAAACAAACAATCGTAAAACAGTGACAGCACATATGACCACCATTTGTTAAAAATGTAGTTATAATTATTCCCCTATCCTTGGTGCTGACACCCTAAGTTGCAAGAAGTCGCTGAAGTTGCAAGTAAGGCATGTCGTTTGCAGAGCTGTCGTACGTCGCAAGCGATGTAACTGTGATTGGCTGGTTTAGTGGGACGTTTGCTTCGTGCCACTCCACTTCGCACTATTGTGTAGAGCCCTTTACTATGAAACATTGCAGCTTTTGATAGGACTTGTTTAATTTTGTCATCAATATGTTTTCGCACAAAAGTTAAACTTACTGTGTCCAGAATTAATATACAATTTTTTGGTAACATACCATTACTAATGCTTTTCTACGCAGTTTTTTTATAAATAAACAACAATTCTTAAAATGCATACTAACCATCACACTTTGCACTTATCTGAGGACATGCAATTTATCATACCATTTCTTAAATGACATTATCACCATACATATATGAGTTTAAAAAAATTCTAAACACTATTGGATTTTTGCAATTCGATAGTATACATCGGGCTTATGATTTTGTATTTTTGTTTTGAAAGTTATATTCTTCGTAAGTTTTAGAATGCTAAATATGCAACTAACAATACATCAAGCGCCTCAACTGAAATTTATTATCACAAAAAAAAAGTTAGCACATCCTAAAACATGTTTACCAATTAAACATGTGCCTTGTATATGCTGGGAGAAAAAATGATCTTCAAGAATGCTTCTTTCACGATAAAGTTTCCTTCGAAATGCATTACACGAAAATGTGCAATTTGGAAGCCATTTCAGCTTTAAGCAATCCACAAAATGGTGTGCTAGTGTACCATGACTTGTGTTTTCACAACGCAGCGCCATGATGCCCCTGTAGCAACAGCAAAATGAACAACCGACTGTCAGTTGCATCAGTTGGGTTCGGCTATGATCGGCTTGCGTCTGTACTATGTCAATAAATGTGGTCGAATGGCTACAGATCAGTACACTAGTTTGCGAAACTACGGTATCGTTAGATTCCATTATTAAATTCAACACGATACTTTGGTGAAAAGTATTATAAGTGTACCATACTTGTCCATGTACTCCAACAAGCTTTGTGTGCCACAACATTGTAGGCTGAGGTATGAAAAATGATTAAAAAAAAAAACTTTAAACAAAATAACCTAACCTATGTATTAATATTAATATACACAATTATATTACTACTAAATGTATACAATGTCGGAGAAGATATAATTTCCACTACAAAATAAACATGTTGCACCACAAAAATTACCTAGTACACCGTGATTGCTGCCAACTTACATGTTACACTCGCACAGGATTAAAATAACTAAACAACTGCGTAGAAATAATTTGGCACCATGCATAATTGCTGCCAAATCTAAACAAAACTGATGAACATTGCTACTTTCAATTGTTTTGCCATTTTGTGTTTACTTTATTGTGCAAGAGGTCCAGCCGCCAACCGAATCACCTGGCGTGTGCAATCTTTGAATAACGCACTGATGGTTTGTTTTGCTCAATCAAAGCAGAAAATGTATGTGGACTAGTTTAACAATGTTTTACAGAATTACTAAAAAAATATGTACGATGTACAAATAAAAATAAAGTATTGTATCAGGAATACTGTACA
The DNA here is from genome assembly GCA_003012365.1 of Medauroidea extradentata. Classification (NCBI taxonomy): domain Eukaryota; kingdom Metazoa; phylum Arthropoda; class Insecta; order Phasmatodea; family Phasmatidae; genus Medauroidea; species Medauroidea extradentata. Next base: position 21,360 of record PNEQ01075224.1, read on the forward strand.
ACATTACTAATTTAATAACCATAGTTTTGTTTTCTTTTTCTTGGGCATTTTGTCAGCCACCAATAGATACCACTTGGCCATCAAAAAATGGCAGAACAACTAATTGGAAGAAATTCAAAATATGAAAATGTACAGCGTACCAAAGAATATGTATGCCCATTTTTGACACTAAAATTACAATTTAGTAATTTTATTCCACAATATACATTGTCCTGTGACCCCTTGTTGAAGTTTGTGACTTTTTCAAGACTTATGCAACCTCAATCAAATTTCATGACTTTTTTGTAACCAGTTTGCTAGCTTTGGAAATTATGAATGTTTTGGGACTTGACAGTCTAGTAAATACGATATATTTGTACGATTTTATGCAATATACCATATTATTGCAAAGAATCTATAAGAAACATTATATAAGTGTTTACTTATATGTACATTACCATTTACACAAAAAATTACTTTGAAAAATTCAGAATTTATAGGACAAAAATTAGGTCAAATACACGTAGCTATTATGCAAGTAAATTAACTTGACAATAACAATTCTATCAATAGTAGCTTCTAGTATTCATCTTAATAAGAATGTATGACAATCATCTTGAATAAACTGTAAAACACACCAATACATATTTTTGTTTTAACCAGTGTCCTTAAAACAATCAATCTAACATGTCTTTCAGGACAAGGGTTAGATCCTGTATATTTGCAGAAAATGGAATCAACTGTATTACGAAATAATACTAAGTCTACAGAGCCAAATAAATAAAAATACTATAAACTCATTTTGAAAATATGATACTTTGAATTAACACTACAGTGTTGATAAGACTGGAAAGTTATAAGTACTGTATTAGCAAATGCTGAAATTCCAAGTGTTCAACTACTAAATGCTAACTGCAGTTTGCAAATGACCTTGTGAATAATAAATTACATCTATAAAATACTCACAAACAATCACTTTCACCAGTTTTGACTCCCCTAATCCAATTTTGCCATTCCTGCCACAAAAATTGCACAAGACAGCAAACTGAGGTGAAATTGTTTTCCTCAACACATTTCGTGTAGTCCGAGCAACTGTCTCTCCTCCAATACGTCCAAGGTACCGGACCTGAAAAATGAAACACATCTCTTTATAATACTGTATTAAAATCAATAAGAGTAAAAATAACCAAAGTATTCAGGCAGAATTATGATGTACTTCGGTTTATTACTGTTTATTCACACAAACACCTAAAGGGAATTTCCTATCTAGTAATATGTACAGTATAAACAATTTTCAGTATAACATGCAAAATTTCAAACTGTCTTCATAAACCATGTAACGAGATTTCACTGAAATTAAATAAATGTAGGGATAAAAAAAGTTAAAGGTTAGAAGATTCATAAAAACTGCCTTTACTGTTTATTTCAAATTTAAAGCCTGCTGACCAGGACAACTTCCTTAAGGTTCTTATCTACTTCCACTCAAAATGTGTTGCAATTATGTTATGATGAAACTAGTCAACATACTTTACATGTGTATGTCTATGAAAAGAGCATATGATTAAAAAAATGCTTCTATCAATTTAAAAATTAGGATAGTTTATTAGAAATATAATTTCGGGCACCTCAAAATGGTTAAAACAAACCGTTTCAGACAGCCGTATCTAAGGAAACACAAACTTGATTCGAAAAACGCCCTGACAGAACCATGGTTTAGACTAACTATGTATTATTTTCATTATTAAAATGGCAGTAAGTCCCATAGGAACACGCAGAGACGATATTGCGTTGCAGTTGCTGTTTACAGACTGTTTTGTCAGAAGCGAAACCTTACCTGAAATAGATTATATCAACAGCAAACCAAAGACTTTTTTCAAGCAATCAGCTAAGAAAAACGTTACTGAAATCAGCAAAAAACAACCCACTAATTAATAGTTTTGTTACAATTGGAAATAGAAAAGGTTTTTAGAGATTGTAAGCTTAAGTTCATAAAAACTATTGAACCCTGATCTTTCATGAAAACAAGCTATAAACACACGCAAAAGGTAAACAAACATAAATGTGCTTACCCTCCAAATAGCAACTCATAAATACAGACTCATAACATCAGCACTTAAGTGGGCGTATGGAACTGTGCCACAGACAGTATGACAATTGCATCAAATAGCTTTTGGAATAAATAAAACACATGTTTTAAAATTAACATGTAGAATAGTTTCATCAAAAAACGTATTTACAAACATATTGCAATACACTACAAGTGCATGATAGGCTGTAGCATTACGAGTTTTACTGTACAAATAAGCAGCTGGCAGGTACCAAGCAGTGGGCAGAAAGAGGCATGAGTGGCGAGGAAGTGAAGGGTTTTTTTCTGAGAGTTTTCAGGTACCTCTTGTCAATGAGAGATTGTTTGTATCTTCTTAAATGTTGTAGGTGCACAGGAGCAGGAGGAAACCTGAGACTAGTAATATGTAGTCATGTTACACATGTAATTGTTCTCTTTGATGTATTGGTATTAAGTCTTAAAGTTAAGTTACAAAAAAACCATTAAAATTAAAAAAAATTTCCAAGGCAAGGAACACACCCCCACCGGCTACTTTAAAGGGTGGTGGCAAATCTATTATAATCTTCCAGGTTAAACACATCACTCACAACCAATAATCCCCCACACCATCCCTTAATAACAAATATCGGCTGCAACAATGTTAACTACTGCTTCCTGATCATGATAAATATATAAAAATGTAACAAGTAAACCATAATTACTGTACTACCAGAGTATGTTTTTCCCTGGTTACATAAGCATGTCCAAGATTTTAACATATTGAACGAAATATGTTAAAAATATATATCCTGTACGTAGATAAATTTAAATAAAAGCGACACAAAATATTTATTTCTAGGTCTCAACCAGTCATTTTTGTCACCCTGAAATTTCACAGTATTGCTCATGATTTCTTTTATCAGCATACTGGATAAGAGACTACAAACAGGCCCCCAAAATTTCGTGGACAGCCCTGGTCAAAATGTTCACTAGTTTTTTATGCAAGATTTCTACGTTTGCCGGTCACAGTTCTACAACATAATTTTTATTAAATGTTAAATAGATGCCAAAGACATTTTTTATCTGTTTCATTAATGTAAGTTGTATGATTATATTTTTATAATTGTTCCTTTCTTTGAAGTAAGATATTTTAAAAGATTTTGAACTTGAGGAAAATAAACTTCAGTCAAGACCATTTCCTACTAATGCTTTTCTTCAGATTTAGAATGTGTTATTGATGGTCATGTTTTAAAAGACTGGAACTCCTATGCAGTTTGATGAAAATTTTGTTATAGATGTGTTAGTTTTTAGTTATGTTATCTAAAATTAATTTACATGACCAAATTTTTATTAATTCAAGTTACACGTGAAACTAAAATTTAAGGTTGTTAGTCTTTAGATTAATTTTTTCATTGTTTAGAGTAAGAGTCCCCAATAACATTTCATAGGATATCGTTTATAAAATCAGATTTAAAAACTCACCGTAATTGTAGAGACATTTTTCATGACCACAACTAGAAAAACATGGAGCTAAAATATAAGTATTTTGAATAATAATGCTCAACAAAAATAGAAACACTTTAGGCATTATGAATTTATACCATCTAATTCAAGAAAGTCCTTACGTTGCACACAAATTGTGTTATAGCATTTCACAATTTCTTTTCTTCACCACCCCCTCCCCCCTCTCCAAAGCACTTACCACTTAACTTACTCCCATTACGTTTACAGTAAGAACCCTGTTATAACATTTCCACATACTGTAAAATATTTTCCTGCTTAAAACCCCATTATTTCATGTTCCCATTGATTTCCCATAAAGCACAATGCTTTAATTTCCTGCCTATAACAACACTGGTATTTCTCACTTCCTGCATATAACATCATTTTTGCTCAGGTAATACACATTACTCTGGCAAGATTTTTCTTAAAAGTAACATTTTACATGTAGTAACAAAGTAGTAGCTTAATAGAAACTGTGAAAAATTGATGAGGAAGTCACTCTTTTACTTAATTTTTATATAATATTTTCTCCACAAATTGGTTAACTTTTTGAGTGATTATAAATTGTAAAACCATTTTGTATTTAAATATAGAACTGTACATAAAATTGTGTAATTTAATATTACTTTTGTATAATATGCAATATTTTTTTGAAACTATTGATTTCTGCTTACAATATTTTTTTTCTGAGATTACCTGAAAAATGCTATAACAGGGTTCTACATTATCTACAAACATAAAAAAACTGCAAACAATATTTTTTTGTAAGTACAGTAATATGAAATATAGCACACACATAAGGAACAGAATTTTGCTACCCATAAAACTAGTTTTTTTCCCTGTTTTAACTCCTAAATTGCTATCCATATTCTTAAAACATAAAAAAGCATGTGTTGGCCATTAGTGCATACTATCCAAAAATAATATTGCAGGTTCTCATAGAAAGTAAGGTATCATGACTACACTGCAAACTAGTTTGGTTGGGCATAGTAATCTGAACTTTATCCCTCATCTTCCTGCCTTAAACATAAAAATTTAAAGTTACATCTGATACCTTCTTTGCTTCTTTAAAAACAAATAAGAGAGAAAAAATATTATTTGGAAACTGCCTGAGCCCTACAGCTTACCTTCAATTAGACGGACGACTCCCTCTCCCCTTAATACATCCCCCCCCGCCCACCAAAAATTGAAGCCTTGGACAAACCACTTTAACTGGTAACTACCCTTAAATAACTTAAGACTAAATTGTGGATCAGAATGAACTTGATTTATGCTAGTAAAAATTGAAAGAAATCTCACCATAGCATTATATACAGAATTGTTCTCTAGTGCAAATTTAACTTGTTCCAATTCCTCTTTGCATTTGACTGGTATAAGATGTTTAATATCATTTTCACTGGCTTCATCATTGACAATATTATTTACATTTCTGTTAACGATCACTTCAGTGCTGTGACTGCCTTCTCACATCCTCTATTATGGAGATGAGCCTGTGAAGGTCTGAAACAAAAGACAAAATGTTCAAAATCAATTGAATGATATTCATGTAATTTAGAAAACTCAGATATACCACATAATAATACTATCACAAGGCATAGGCCTATTTTGTTGTACATACCTGCATTGCTTGTGATATTGGTTAGACCTACTACTTCTGTTTGTGACATCTGTGTTAATTGACTAGTCCTTGATGAATTGACTAGTCCTTGATGAATTGACAAGCACTGAATGGACTCCTAAAAATAAAAAAAGAATGTAAACAATTGATTTCAATAAAATTGTGTAGGTCTTACACGTTCATACCTGCCAACCTCAAGTATTCAAAAATAATACAAATTTGTAAAATGATTAAAATTGTGCATAAACAAGTTGCGGCATTTCACATATGGTATATGTGTAACTGTCATTGAACTGAACCATTTTAGCTATTTTACAACTACTGTACAATAAAATATTACACTGTCTACAAATGCCAATGCAGTGTTGTTCACAATGGTTTTTATTCATAACATAGCCTACTTAATAATTCACCACAAATTATAGAATACACTTAAAATGTTGTGTACTATTCATTTGTTGTGTTCATCGCAAATTAGATATTACATAGCTTCCTATCATAAAGCAAACCAACTTACAGGGAATTTACTAAGTCTATTTTACTATAATCTGTTGTACTAATATAAATACTGCTCATTAATTTACTTATCTATAAGAAATCAGCACAAACCTAGGTGATAGTGTTTTGATTTCTACATGTTTACACACAAACCTATTTTAATATTCAAGGGCACTATACGATTTCTGGTGACAGTTCACCATATCTTTCACACTTTCATAAATCCACAAATGACTGTTGTTGAGGGCAAATTAGCCAATTCAATTAAACTTTGCTCTTTTAACAACCACATTCCAACCCTGCAAATACTGTCAAATTGGGAGCTAAATTGTTCAATTTCAAATATGACAGAGATTTCCGCTTTTCTACAATATTAACACAATATACTACTGTACCTGCAAATTTCAGACAATTCTATATGTACGCATAGTTTAGCGATTGTATAAATACGTCTTTGTAAAAACTGAGGTTACATTTCCAAGATTTGAAAGTACATAGTTGTATTTCTACGTTTAACAAATACTAAATACGCGACAGTCGATACAGCAAGCACCCGCACTGAAATACACTTGTCACAATAACAAAATGATAAATTAGCACGACTAAAAACATAGTTACAAAAAACGCTACTAGGTACACACTGACGCGTGTCATCGAACTCTCGGCAAAAGAACTACTTTAACGGTATTTTCTTTTACTTTACATAATTTTCTGTGAGCTCTTGAGCACGGAATACACAAAATCCGACAAAAAGTTCAATTTGCACGACATTTTAGTTTAAAACAGTCCAATAAATTGGGTTCGCGAAAAGTCCATAGCAGAATTTAGCCCGTTAGCCGGGCAACACTGTTAAAAATTTTTGCCGTAAATTTACGAAGAGTACCGGTTACAAATTATCCGGAAATCTTCTTTATTATACGGGCACTTCGTAAAGAGAAAGTATGGATTGTCCGTAAATTTAACATAAACTTCTGTAAATTTTCTAACATTTCGTAATTTTATTACACAGTTTCTTCGGGAATCAACAAAAAATTTCTGAAATACACTGGCACTTCGTAATGTAAGAAAACAGATTCTTCGTTAATGGAACACATACATCCAACGTTATACAGAATCTTCCTTTTGTAAAAATAGGTACTCTTCGTAAATTTACCAAAATATTTGGAAATATATTGGTACTTCGTAATATACAGAAACTGATTCTTCGTTTTTTGAACAATATCTACATTTGTATTATAGATTCTTCTTTGTATAAAAATATGAATTCTCCGTTAATTTACAAGAATCTTCCAGAATACTTAGGTACTTCATATCACACAAGAAAGGAATCTTCGTTAATTTAACTGATATATTCATTTAAATACAGAAACTTC
>PNEQ01075225.1:0-15646 GCA_003012365.1 Medauroidea extradentata
TAGAACCAGAAAAGGAAATTATTAGAAAAAAATGGATTTACAAACAAACTATATACAGTATCAACGGCCAAGAAAAATCCACACGAAAACCTGAGAAAGAAGAAACCACTGTAACTCTTAAACATCTAGTTGTGGAGTTGGAAAATGATTTGGACTCATTTTTGAACCACGCTGGAAGAATAACACATCAATACAAGACCATAAGTGAACTAAAATCTCAGCTATTACCGGGCTCAGTTCTTGTGCATGTTGACTTCAGTGAAAACTATGCGTGCAAATTTGCGGAAGAAATTCAGTCAGTCCATTTTGGAGGGGCCAGACAGCAGATAACTCTACATACAGGAGTACTGTATTTTAAAAATTCCATTGAGGGTGAACTAGAGTCAAAATCCTTTTGTAGCATGTCAGAATCAAACCGTCATGACCCAGCAGCAATATGGGGACATTTGAAGCCAGCTTTCGAATACGCTTCAACAGTCTGTTCTACTGACTTGAAGGAGGTACACGTGCTTAGTGACGGGCCCGTCACCCAGTACAGAAACAAAAAGAATTTCCACATCATTTCCCATCATCTGCACAAGTTTCTGCCATCTGTAAAACATTTCACATGAAATTTCACTGAATCTGGGCATGGGAAAGGTGCACCTGATGGCATTGGTGGCACCTTAAAAAGATCTGCAGACAGAGCTGTTGCTGAAGGAAAAGATGTTGGGTGTTTCCAGGATCTGATGTTAGTATTGAAAGAGAGAGAGGTGTCCTGGTGTTAACCTTTTCGTAATTAGTACAACTGAAGATATTGGAGAAGTGGACATTCTGCTGAACAACTGTACCTTCACTACTTTTCCAGGGACTATGAAAATGAAAGTCCATCAGGTTGTTTACAGGGCAGAACAAAGTACATTAGAATTTAGGAGACTCAGCTGTTTTGAATGCATCAACAAATGTTGTCACTTTTCCATAGGATATCGTGTGCATACTCGGAGCCACTGCACTTCACAGATTTCTGACTCTTATCAAGTACCTGCAGCTTCAGTTGTCAATGAAGGTAATTTCATCTTAAATTTTCTGGTACTTAACTAAGAATTTACTGCCTTTAGTGAGTAAAGTGTGTTTAATGGCCTTTCAACAGTGGGATACCCTAAGAGGATGGGGGTGAAATTAGATGAAAGTACAACACAACATGCCCGTGCCCGGATTCAAACCGGGGATCCCTCATACCCCAGACCTGCATTTTATCAACTGAGCTACGAAGGCCAGCTACTAACTTTGGTAGCTAATAATTTCATTCTAGATTTTATAGGCTACAAGATTTACATTACATTTATCACAAATTTTATGTTTCAAAAATATTTTTAACTGAAACAGTGGAGCTTGTTTTATAATATCGATTTCAATCAACTTTACAGTTATTTGTTATTGATAAAATGTATAAAACAACCCTACTCAGTGCAATTAAATTGTATGTTTATTCTTAAATTTCTAATGCAGGCAAGTTAACTTTGAAGTATGCTTAAATATTCTGATTTTTTTTAGGTTTGGATGTGAAAGTAGGTGACTGGGTTATAGTGAATTATGAAGAGAAACTGTACCCTGGAGAAGTACTTTGTATTTGCGAAGAAGGTGCAACAGTGAATGCAATGGAGCCCACTGTTGGAGGAAACAGTTTCAAGTGGCCCATTAAAAATGATGTCCTACTGTATCAATGGAAAGATGTAAAAAGGAAAATTTCTGCTCCTGTGCCATGTGATAGTCGAATGAAGCAGTTCAAATTTTACAATTTTGGATAGTTTAACAATGCTAAGTATAGACCCTACTGGATATGTGTGAAATTCTTTTAATTTACATATTGTAATTGTATGGTCTCTTGTATCAGATTATATTTGAAGTTCCAGTGTTTTAAATAATTTGTTCAAAATGTGTAAACTATAATTTTAATTATAATGTTCCGTGCTATTTTGTAACCCTTTATTTTACATTTTGTGTACTCAGGTAATTAACTCTAAATTAACTTTCTCTATAATTGTTATTAATTCATTCTAACAAATAAAGCATCGTGACCATTTTTCATCATTCCCTCATTTGAGCATCATTCCCTCACCAATTTATTTTGTAAAAAATTTTATATCTATTTATTTTATGATGGCTGATCTCTGCCAATAATTTATAATTACTTAAGGGTATTAGAGTAATATGTATAAAAAATTTGTTTTTAAAAATGTGAACTTTTCAATAAAATTATCATTATTCAAATATGATCTATTGTCAGAGAATTACCCAAATATACCTTGGAGATATTTAAGCTAGGCGAACCGATTGAAAATATTAGGGAAATAAGATGTCTATATAAATGCTCAAAGACTACGCAATAAGTTATACGAAGTTGGAGTATTAGTACACAGAATTAATAATGTAGATGTGTTGGTAATAGCAGAAAATTGGTTAACTAAAACTGATGCTGGTTGCCATAATATCCCTGGTTACGTTGCCCATCATGTTACTAGAGAGAAAATTGGAGGTGGTGTGTCAATGTTTGTTAAGGAGAATTGGCAAACAAATGTAAAAGAAGTAGCCAATGGCCTGCATAGTATTGTATATGTTACTATAAACAGAAGCGGTATATCATATGATGTAGTTGGTGTAATCCAGTGTTTCATAATTCAATAGATTTTTTAAGTTATCTTGAATCTATTCTAGACTTAAATCTCTCTTCAAAATGTTTCATTATAGGTGATTTTAATATAGATGTTACTGCCAACAGCAAAATTAAGGATAAATAGTTATCACTACTTGAATGCCACAAATTATACGTAGGAGTATTTGGACCTGCTAAACACGAATGGTTAAAAGTAAAATGTCAGCACGTGACTGCGACAGGAATGATGGCATTGAACAAGGAGTCATATATCCTAGACTCCTCTTGCAGCTATGCAAAAATGGTGGATTCCCAAAGCAAAATATTGTTAACGCTTTCCAATTTACTGCACTTTGGCCTCTGAATCGTCAGCGTGTATTGAAGAAGCTGCCTATGACTCCAGGATCAGTCACTGCTCCTCCAGCTGGTGATCAACCCAGTGGTACAAAGTTGCTACCACACCAAAATGGATCACCACCATCACCCACTGTGACCCCAGAGAGGCTGCAATTTCGTCAGCAGCAGCTGTCGTGCACCAAAGATTCTAAGCGAGATTGTGACATCAAACACATCAAAAAACAGACGTTTTCAAATACATGCTTGACCCAAGAGGAGATATTACAAGAGCTCAGAAAAGCTCAAGCTGAAAAAGAAAAATGGAAAAGTGAAAAGAAGCAAAACAAAAGGCCTAAAACCAAAAAGAAAAAACTTGTCAAGAAAATTATGTCATCAGATGATGAGTCTGACACCCAAATGTCAGTAAGGAATGAAACTGACATGGAAGACCTGCTAGATGACTCAGATAGGAGTGAAGTGATTCCAGAAAGAAAGAAACCGCACAGTATTGATGCAACTGCTTCTGATGGCCAGTCAAGCAAGGAACCAGTTCAGAGTACGTCCGGTTCTAAAACTATCCGAAAATTGAAGGTTGACCAGTTTGTATCTGCCTTCTATCAGGACAACCGGTTCATAGCCCAAGTGATATCAATCACCATAGATCCAGAAGTGGCTTCTTTCCATCCATACACACTCAGCTACCTTGCCAGGAAAGGTCCCAACCAGTTTGTCTGGCCTGGAAAGAAAAACAATTAATAGTTATGCCTACATTCTACCAAATTGCTAGTGGGTAGAGCTATGAAGATCAGGGAAACTGTGGGGTAAAATACATAAAATAACTGTAATAAGTACCTGAAATACACTATTAACTATTAATTTTACATAAATAAAATAAGAAAAAAAACATGCACGAGTACCCGAAATGCCTATTTTATAAAAACTCGATAGTGACGAGGGCTATGAAGATCAGGGAAATTGTGTGGTAAAAATACGTAAATTAATAATAATAATCACATGAACTATACTATTTACAAGTAATTTCAGTGATATAAAACCGAAATTAATAACTGCCAGTAATAAGAACACCTGCAGTGTAAAAAGTCTATAGCGGTAAAGGGATGTTAAAATGTGAGAAATCACTAATGCAAAATATTCATAATAACCATGTAAATACACAACAACAAAAGCTATTTTAACTCGTCGTAGCATGAATTGAAAGCGTAGAAAACCAATACATTAGTAAATGCATGCAATTTATCTATTGCACTAATATACTAGTATACCGGTACCACATTAAATATAGTTTTAACTGAAACACATGCATGTGGACAAAATATGTAGCATTTTTAATTCACATTGTACGCATGGTGTACCAATGTTGTATGTCTCCAATGCCCATTCTACGCCCTATTTAAACACATTCTAACACCAATGGAAGTTGCAAAGAGCTACAAAAGAAATAATAAATATTTTATACATACCATATGCATGTTAGGCAGATAGTACCGTAACTAAAACGTCATGATTATCATTCACAACCACTACGGTACCAAACGCACATATTGCATGCTTGTTTTATTAAAATAACAACAAAAGTTTTTACTTAAACTCAAGTCATTGGAGGTTACAAATCCGTCGCCACGATCACTAAATGATTAATTTGTCCCCTATTGCGAGGTACATGAGTCGACATCTCTCCACACATGTTGTACGTGTAACATATTTACTCCTGTGTATCAATCAGCCAAATTAAACTAATAATTTTCATCCACTTTAGTTCCAAATTTTAAAAAAAAATCTATAAAACACACACTACATATACCCCACTAGCACACCGCAAAGCACTTTTACTTGCAAGTATCAGTTGTACTGCACACCGTCAAATTCTCCCTGAATACACACAGCTACCGTCACGAAAACATGTGTTATAAGCATGATGGTTTTTCTACAACTGAATTAGCTGCCTAAAGAACAGTTGTGCAACCCATTAGCGCTAGGTACTTTCAATAGTTAACGCTAGTTCCACATACACACATATCATAGCGAAGATGTACAACACAGTAGTCGGACTTAGAATTTTGACGAAAAACTGCAAATTTCAAAGTTAAGTACACTACAATTTTCTTTACGTAAGACTCAATCGTAATTACGGTATTAAATGTAATTAATATCATGATTTAACATATCTTTACTCCAAAATTTCCCTGATATTCGTAGCCCTCCCCACTATCGCGTCTTTAGAAAGTCAGCTTTTCAGTAGTCATGCATGTTTTTTCTTGCTATATTTACGTAAAATCAATAGTAATTAGGTTAATGTAATAAATATCATGCTTTTTACGTATTTTTACCCAACAATTTCCCTGATTTCCATAGCCCTCCCCACTATCACGTCTTTAGAAAGTCGGCTTTTCCAGTAGTCATTCATGTTTTTTCTTGTTATATTTACGTAAAATCTATAGTAATTAGGGTATTTAAAGTAATACATATAATGCTTTCTACATGTTTTTACCCCACAATTTCCCTTATCTTCATAGCCCTCCCCACTATTGAATTGGTAGAAAGTAAGCGTAATTATTAATCACGACCACTAATTACTGTTATTATTCACCGAAATAAATCGTAATTAGTACATCCTGCCGTTTTTTTTGTTAATTTTCGCATGAGTAGTTACTCTTGATATTTAGACCTACCCTCTTCTCAATTTTCCGACCCCATCAACTTTTTCCTAAACTCCCTCGCTCCTGTCACCTCGAGCAGACTGTGCTCAAGGGGCCCAAGACTCTTACTTCATTTTGTAATATGTTTTATTATAGTAGTATGTGCAATAAAATGCAATTGTCTTCATCTTTATCAGGACCATCTGCTGACCCAGGAACATCTGACCAGATACACCTTCGCCCTCTTCTGTGCTACAAACATCTGCTTACCCTTTGCCAAGCACATCTATTGAGCAGACACGCCTACAGCCCTCGTCTTTACCAGAAACATCCGCTGACCAGGAGACCTACATTCCCCTAAAAATAAACATGCAAATTAAAAAACATATTATTGTATGAATTAAACAAAACACAAGCACGTGGGAAAGTTAATTTTAAATGAAATGGAATGATGCTAACACGCTCAAAATAGTAATTTAACACGGCTTTGTTGAGTGCTGAATACTTCGTTATTTAAAGTAATAACATTTTCATTTCCGGAGTGCTATAATACAAATATTTAAATGTATGTGAAAAATCTCAAAACGTGAAGGTGTCCGGCAAACAAAAATTATCCGAATTAACCTAATACAGTTTTCTACAACATTCACCACGTTATACAAGCTTTCGTAATAATTTATACTCACATTAATTATTCTTTTAAAATGTACGACGTGTTCAATTGTCAGACGAATATTAAATGTGGACTAAAAACTTATTTCCGTTCACAAAATATAAATATTACACACAAAACCATTTCTTCAAACACATTTGCATAGACAAAGATCAGACTATACTAGATCGGTATCTCTCATGTTAATATCTTTGACGGAGTAAGCCCTGCGGTTGCAGCGCTAATAGCGGCTGATCCCTGAACTTAACAATACGGCGGTGGACGTGGCAGATAATTTGAATTTGAATTGTTCGGAAAGGCAATAAATTTGAATTTGTGTCTCACAATTTTTTTTCTTTTAGACATTTTTTTCTGAACCACTCAAATTGCAAAATCAAAAATAAAAACTTGTAAAATTAGGACTTTGTAAACTGTTATTTGTATGCATGAACGACCTATTTCTAGGTCGTTGGTATGAATGCAATACAGTTTGTTAACAATAATTTTCAAAAATGTTTTTATTTGCGACTAGAGCACGGTCGTAGAAGAACAAGTCTGGACACTCGCCTGGATATTTGACCCCCTTGTTGTTTGGCTGTAGTTCACCAAGTTATCGAGAATATCGTGTTTTATTGGCGCTGATGTTACGGCGGTCGGACTAAACTCAGCCCACTTCCTTTCCGCTAAGATAAACAATTTATCAAAACGAATTTTTTATCAATTTATGAAATACTATCATCGCTCACAAATTTAAGAAAAGGCTCTAGCTATCTTTATTTACTTTATAAATTTAACAGTGGGAAAAAAGTGGACGGAGTTTGAGTCCGACCGCCCGGAAAACAGCGCCAAAAAGTACGGCATTCTCGGTAAATTGACAAACTACAGCCAAACAACAAGGGGTTCAAGCAAAATACATTGCTAGATAGGCGAGTGTCTATACCTGTTCTTCTACGACCATGGACTAGAGTATTAAATAAAATGTTTTACAGGCATACAAATTACAATTTATTTAGTGCTGAATGTACAAGTTTTTTTTATTATATATTAATTTCGACTTTATGACTAAGTAGTTCATAAAAGAAATTATAAAACACAAACTAAAATTATATACATATTTGTGTGTGTACAAACACGTATATTAGGCCTATACTCAAATACAACTTGACTAACCTTTAGTGAACTAACAGCCAGCTAGTAATGTGACCAACAAAACTTTTCTAACTCCAGGAGATTCTTTATCATAACCACTTATGAACAACAAGTCAAAAGCACACAAGTGACAACTATCACATTTTAACCTGCCATCTGGAGTAACACTTGCCTTTTTTCTCTTTCGTATGAAGCCACTCAAAATAAATTGCACAGTTTTCTGAGCCAGACAACTCTACTTAACAGTAGTGTAGGCCTAAAACAATTTTCAGCCATTTGAATGTTGCGTACATTAATTATTTTTTCTATACACCCTGACATTTTAATGCTGATATTACATAATGCAAAATGTAAATTCAATAAACAACGTAGATTAACTTTTTAAAACTATTTCTTTTAGTACATTATGCATCAAACTCAAGATCCAGAAGATAATGCTAAAATAAATATTAAAAATAAAAAAAATTTGATACAGCTATTTGTTTTGTTTATTAATTCAAAAACAAATACAGCTAAGATTATAATAATGTTAATAAACAAGCTGGAACCAAAGCAAAACAAATTTATTTCCTCCTCTATCGCGATACAATTACTGATATGTAGATTTGCAACAAGACTTGGATCTGCTTCTGCTGAAGTGCTAAACACATCAAAACTGAACTCATAATTCAGAATTAAAACGGGTAAATTTTTAATACTTAAGATCTTGAGATTACAATGTAAATATATTAATTAATGTTCCACCAAACACTGGGAATGTGCTGCAGCAAACATGTGTTTAGTTAAAATTGTGTCACAATGCGATATGCAATGCCAAATTCACACAATGCCACACATATTGTAATTTGTATTGTTATATGCAAATTTGCAAAAAAAAAAAATATATATATATAATAACTTATTTTGAATGCACACTATTCATAAGTTGACTCTAGGAATGTGAATCGTAATAAATATCAGCTGAATACAATTAGTTAAATGAATAGCTAAACATCACATACAATACACTAGCATAGTTGTAAACAAGTCAAGGTGTTACGGTAGTGGTGTACCACGATTTTCATCGCCATGTTTTTATTTTTATATTTGTACCAGTAATTTTTTTTTTCGTGATTTAGACACAAAATATGACTAAATATTTATCTTATAAAAGTATTTTATCTTGCGTAATTTTGTGTAATGCCTCGTCAAGTGAAATTTGTATGTTTCCATTTTAAGGACGACACTAAAACCAACTCACTTAGCACACTGAAAATATTCACAGTGAATAACAATGCCGTAGGCTACAAATTCAGCAATGTTAAATGACAACATAATATATTTTTGTATTTAAAAAATTGAATATTTTAATTTTATTTTAAATTTCAGAATTTTTATTTAAATACAAAAAATTTTTATTCTTTGTTTCTATGAATGTGACTTTGTAGCCTGCTACGTCTTCATCCACTATGAATTTTTTTCAGTTTGGTATGTCAATTGGTTTTAGTGTAGTCCTTAAAAAATTTTGACTTTAACAACCCATTACGTGAAAACTATGAGAGACTAAAAAAAAATTTAGTCACATGTTGCATACAAAATAAGAAAAAGTATCTGATACATATAAAAACATGGTGATGAAAATTGCTGTCACCATGCCCTTAAAACAGCTAGTATGTGCATAGACGTGCTATCTCCCTCCTTGTAATATAGGTATATTTACGTGTGAAAAATACATAAGTTACCCAGCAGGAACTCAGAGCTGACACGAGACTGTAAGCAACATATCTCTACTGTGATGCGTTACAAATGAACCACATACTGCAGGAAGGCAACATGTCCATTTTTCAAAATGGGAATAAGTCCTGAACTTGTTTCTTATCTGCAGTACACTGACAATCCAAGAGGTATATCTCTGTTATCGCACGGACGTGTTTCCCTTCTGTGGTACTTGATCCGTTAACCCATTCACAACCGAAATTGCCCATAAAAGGGAAATTTGAAAACATTGGACTTCTTGCGTTTCTGCAATATGCAGTTCAAATATTGATTGAATAGTGATTTATTATAGATAAATAAAAAAGTACGAACAAACACTGGTCGCTCTACTCAAGTGCATATGACTAAGAAATCTAATCTAAAAATAACACAGGTAATACAGAATTTCTCAACAGAAATTGTTATGCATGTTAAAAATTCACTTCTTCCATTCACATGTCAGGAGACTTCCTATTTTTATTATGTTAATTTCACAACATGTTGACCCCATAGTTCCTTCCCCAATAAAAGTCTGTAAAATAAAAAAAAATTTAATTCGTAATTTTTTTACTATGGCTGCGGTGGCCGAATGATCAAACCATTAGCCTTCTACCAAGGCGATTAGGGTTTGATTCCCAGCATGTGGGAATCGTGCTGGACGATGCCACTGGTCGGCGGGTTTTCACGAGGATCTCCCATTTCCCCCGCTCTTTCATTCCAGTGCTGCTCCACTGTGACGTCCGCGATTAGTTTCGCGGTACGTCACAGGCCTTATAGGGTTTGTTCCTGGATGTTAAGCGTCTGCGATAAAGCAGTCGTGGAGTGTAGGGCGGCTTTGTTACATAGGAAAGGCAGCTGTGTGTGTCGCGCACTGAGTTATCGATCGCAGAAAGCGAGTGCTGCGCGCGCACCTTGAAGGAAGGGAAGGTATGAGAGAGTGTGACGCGCGTACAATTATTGATCGCAATCGGCGAGTTATGCGTGCGCAACTTCCTGGGGAAGGAAGGGGAAGTGGTTGGCTGTTTTCCTGGGCCGCGTTTCGTTACTGCTGATTTCACTGATTCAGTATCTCAGTAACGTCAGCAGCCATTCCGAAACTGCTGAGATTACTACCAGTTGTTTTCGCGGGCTTTCGTGTAAGCTCCCTGTGCGAGGCTAGACGACTACAGAGATAACTGGAGCTGCAGAGGTTGTGTAGTGTCAGTAAAATAAGTGATGGCGGGAGTTTTAAAAATGGATGTTACGAATGTTGGGTGATATAATTACAGAATTTTTGTGATTGTGGGACGTGTACAACATTCTAAATAAAGAAATACAATGTCCGTGTAACTATATGCATGTGTATATAATTGTAGGTATATACTTATTAACATAAGAGGTTAGAATGACCATGCACTCGTAAACTACCCGCGTTTTTTGGTATAATACGATTTAATAAATTGTGTTTCAAGCCAAATTGGTTCTTTTATATCAGTTGATTCAATTTGTTATTTGTATTTACAACCTCGTTCATTACTGTATTGCCGATCGTTCCGAAACTATTCTCAGTGAGACAAACACGATTTCCACTAACACTGAAACTGTCCCGATACTGCTGGCAGTAAACTCAGTATTCTCAGTGGTTTCAGCAGTAACGGAATGCGGCCCTGGACTGAGGAGCATTTAGCGAGAGAAGGGTGTGTGCTTAGCTGGTGTAGTGTGGTGTGTCGGAGTGAGGCATCGCGACCTTGAGGCTGTCAGCTGGGAGTGATTTATAGAGGTCAAAGGCACGCGAAGCAGAAGTGTGTCAGGTTAATTTGCCGTGATTTTCTGTCGTTCTTCGGACATGACGTGTTCGGGAAAAGAGCATTATGAAATCAAGTTGCTGGAGCAAATTGTTCATGTTGGAGTCACCCTACCAGCACAGCAAGTCCCCAGGATGTCCTAGGGACATCCTTTGAGGATATCCAGGTACATGTGATCCTCGGAATGTCCTAAGGATGGATATTTCGGATGTCCGAGAGCTCCGAAAAACCAAGTCCCTAGGACGTCCCAAGTACCTCCTCGAAAAGTACATCACATCCCAGGAAGCTCCTTGAAATATGAATTTGGGTCATCCTAAATTCCTCATCTGGGGAGCTCCCAGGGATGTCCTTACAGGGAGCTCCCATGGAGCTCCTCTGAGGAACTCCCTGGGATGTCCGAGCAGGAGCTCCCTGGGATGTCCGAGCAGGAGCTCCCTGGGATGTCAGAGCAGGAGCTCCCTGGGATGTCCGAGTAGGAGCTCCCTAGGATGTCCGAGCAGGTGCTCCCTGGGATATCCGTGCAGGAGCTCCCACGGACGTAGTGGATTTCTAGGCAAGTTCCTAATATGACCACTAGATAGCTCACGATATTATTTAAATATACATCAGGTTTGTTGCAATTAATTAAGTAGATCATTCATAACATTTATATATTCCTTAAGAAATTGATAAATTTATAAATTTCGACACACATATTTTATTATTACTGGTAGACTTTTGGAAGTTGAAGCAATTAAAAAAATGTTATTACAGACGAATTGTTTATTCAAAAGATTTTAAGAGGCTACATGAACCGTTATGGGTGTTTGACTGTGTGTTAAATACTAAGTTTACATAACACCAAAACAAATACATTTGTTTTCTTTTGTGTTGAATACTAAACTCTTACTTTTGCTGCTGAAAGGAGCTCCAAGGGATGTCCCAGGGATGTGTTTAATACAGGTCCCAGGGAGCTCCTAGGGATGTCCTGAGGATGCATTTAATGCAGATCCCAGAGAGCTCCTGAGGATATCCCAGGGATGTGTTTATTACAGATCCCAGGGAGCTCCTAGGGATGCCCCAGGGATGTGTATGCCAGACATCCTAGGGATGTCCGTAGGTAGTACTTTTCCATGAACATTTCCTACATAAAAAGGACTTGAAATGAACTTCCCTAGGACGTCCTAGGGACGACAGTTCCCACATCCTACGGACGTCCTCAGGATGTATGTGTGCTGGTAGGGCAGAAGGTTTTAGGTCACGGCTTATGACCTAATTGTTCTTGGAATTGCCCTGGGTATCAAGGGCTTATTCTGCTGCGTGGGTCGACTAAGCCCAAAGCCCAAATTGTTCTGTTGAGACCGAGTTGGGTTTGCCTTCTGTGGAAGGTATGTTGCGGCCCTTTTAATTTGAAATGGCACCTGTTTTAACTTCATCAAAATTATTCTACTGCGTTTGAACATAACAAGAATAATCGTGGAGTAGATGTGGACAAATTTTAAAGTGTGGGCACTTTATGATCAGTTTTCATAGGCACCGAAATATGCAAGGTTACATTGAATTATTCGGATCATAGGAACTACCAATCTATATAAGTTCTGTTGGCAAGTTGTAGAATTGTTGTAATTAAGTGCCTTGTATGTGAATATTGAAGTAACTTATTTGCAGTACATATATTCATGTGTGAGAGACGAAATATGTTGAATTGAACTTATTGAAATTATTTTCTAAAATATTAATTCATTTTAATGGATTGCAGTACACATTTGTGAAGATTTCATTTCGATTGCAGTACACATTTGCATACAGATGAAGTGTACTTATTTAAAGCATCTTCCGAAATAGTAAATTAATTGAATGAATTGTTTTACACATTTGTAATGAAGAAAGTCCATAAGTGTCTGAAGTAAATTTTTTGTGAGCATGCATATATGGTGCAAATGAATTACTTAGTATTTAATTAACTAAGTTGCAGTGCACACATAGAAATGAAATGGTTTGAACTTAAAGGCATGCTCCAAAAAATGTTATTAATTTATTGAATTTTTTACATATTTGTAATGGAAACATTTCGTGAGTTGTATGAAGGGAACTTTTGGGAAATTGAACAGTGATTTTATATATATATATATATATATATATATATATATATATATATATATATATATATATATATATATATATATATATATATACACACACACACACACACACACAACGAACTTTTTCTGGACATTAAGTACTAAGTGTACTTGCACCCTTCCAATAGAGTTGTAAAGCAATTGTTATTTGTTTTAAAATTTGTTGTCAGATCGCTAGAAACTAAAAAATTTTGTGATTCAAATAGCGATTCATATCATGTGCCATTCTAGTTAAGATGTTTCCAGGAAGGGAAGCAGCTAGTGTAAGGATCCCTTAATATGAAGTGGGGGTCCGGGGGTCCTCCCCCGGGAAAATTTTGACTTGTGGGTGCAAAATGGTGCTATTGAAACAGTTTTCGCATCGAAACTTTGAATATACCTCTGGCAGAAATATCTATATTTTTTAATAAATCATTTCTGTGAAAAAAGGAGGGGGTGTTTCTAGTTAATCCCCTCCATGCTGCTAAGCATCTGACTTACATTATTGTGTGTACGCTGTGTCCGACATTTACTAAAACGAAAGTTGTGGTAGTGGTTTTATCTCTTCATAACAAAACAATGTGGCGTAAAATATGCGTGTTTTACGTAGAAATCGAATCCAGGTCGAATGCATCCCAGTAATTTAACGTATTTACGAAAGCATGTTATCCTAAAACTAAAATAGCATGCATAACACAAGCCAATCATGCAATTCAAACATGCAAAACACAAAAGATGGTACGAAAAAAAAATTATAAACAATACTACTCACCAGAACATTCCGTTAACGTGGCTGCAGTTGTAATTTGAAGAATGTTTATTTATATTTTAGATCGATTCTTCTGTTTGTTTGGCAAAAACTTCAATAATGTGATCGTAGAATTTAGACTGTTCTCGCAGCTTACAAATATGTTTTTTAATGCTGAGAATGGCTAATGAAGACAATCTTTCTTCACCCTGAGAGTTTCGCAAATACGTTTTTATGCATTTTAAAGTGGAAAAATATCTTTCAGCGGATGCACTTGTAACCGGAATGGCGAAAATAAGACTAGAGAGCCTGTAAACTTGGGGGAAAATGTCATCTAGATCAGACGACTTCATGAAGTGATGGAGTTCTGCGAAGCTTTTAACTGCAAACTGATCTGTTTCATAGACAACTGTTAATTCACTCCGCAGCCTGGCAAAATCAAAATGTCTACCATAATTTGTTTTCAACAATGAAAATTTTCTTCAGGAAAATCGTTCTTAAATGTCTCGAATCTTTTAGGATATAGAAGTTCCAAAAATTTTAGCTTTTCCATTTCACAAAATCTGGATGATATGTTTGATTTTAAGACATCAATAATTTCAAAGAAAAGCCTTCTGTATGATGCTTTGCCATATTCTCCATCAATGTGACTTATTCGCATCCTCTTGTTTTGGTGCTGCTCTCCTGCGCTTTTGTGCTCATGCATTTTTTCCGAAACTGAATCAAAATTTTCCCGTTGTGTCTGAAGAAAGCTCTGGAATTCGTTTACTTTCATGATGCACACATTAATGTCAAATGTTTTTTTTCTGCTAAATTTGGAAAAGAATATTGATCATAGGAAAAATAGTAGAAAAAACACGCAGTAAGAAATTGAAATCAAAATCTCGTAAGCTGAGTAAAATTCCACGAGCACTTAGCAGAGTTTCACTGTACCATTTTTCAGAATTTTCAATCATTAATTCCAACAGATGTTCAATTTCAGATTTATACTCGTTCACTGTTTCAACGAGCCTACTGTTGTAATTCCAGCGAGTGGGAGACGCTTCTTCACTTCCTGGTCTAAAGCGAAAGTTCCCTTTGTCGACTTGGAAAAGAAAGTTCCGAATCCCGAAGTGTCATGAAAAATCTTTGGCATTTTTTTATGTGATTGACTGAATCAGACAAAACCAAATTCAATCTATGAGCGTAACAATGCACGAAAATGGCATCATTGCATTTTGCTCTCACAAGTGTCTGAAGGCCACTTATTTCACCTGCCATGACTGCAGCACCGTCATATGTTTGAGCCACTAATTTCTGATTACAGTTGAATACAGTCAAAACACAAAACACATGTTCTGATAAAGCTTGGCAGACCGATCACCACTGACGTCACAAAATCCCAGAAAACGTTTTTCAATTATTCCTTCTGAATTAACATACCGCAAAAGTGTTGTCAACTGCAACTTTCTATTCACGTCTGTTGTTTCATCTAATATAATTCCTACAAACAGGGTTTTATCAATTTCTGTCTTCATATTTTGTACCACTACAGTGGAAACAGACCGAATCAAATCATTTTGTATGTCGCTTGAAAGACCAGAAAAAACAGTGGAATTTTGTAAGTGGCTCTTCAGATTACTGTCCATTTCACCAAACACATAAACAAGTTCAACAAAATTTCCCTTATTTACAGAGTTAGAAGACTCGTCATGTCCCCTAAAAGATAACTCTTGTTTTGCTAAGAAGCATGTTACATCAATTCACTTACTTAAAATATGTCTATTCTGTTTTAGATTTTCGTTGTGTTTTTGAACACCTAACCTGAACTGGTCTCTCAAACATGATTCAATCCTAGTTTTCCCAAACTGTTTTT
>PNEQ01075225.1:15746-28472 GCA_003012365.1 Medauroidea extradentata
CAACAGTCTGTTCTACTGACTTGAAGGAGGTACACGTGCTTAGTGACGGGCCCGTCACCCAGTACAGAAACAAAAAGAATTTCCACATCATTTCCCATCATCTGCACAAGTTTCTGCCATCTGTAAAACATTTCACATGGAATTTCACTGAATCTGGGCATGGGAAAGGTGCACCTGATGGCATTGGTGCCACCTTAAATAGATCTGCAGACAGAGCTGTTGCTGAAGGAAAAGATGTTGGGTGTTTCCAGGATCTGATGTTAGTATTGAAAGAGAGGTGTCCTGGTGTTAACCTTTTCGTAATTACAACTGAAGATATTGGAGAAGTGGACATTCTGCTGAACAACTGTACCTTCACTACTTTTCCAGGGACTATGAAAGTCCATCAGGTTGTTTACAGGGCAGAACAAAGTACATTAGAATTTAGGAGACTCAGCTGTTTTGAATGCATCAACAAATGTTGTCACTTTTCCATAGGATATCGTGTGCATACTCGGAGCCACTGCACTTCACAGATTTCTGACTCTTATCAAGTACCTGCAGCTTTAGTTGTCAATGAAGGTAATTTCATCTTAAATTTTCTGGTACTTAACTAAGAATTTACTGCCTTTAGTGAGTAAAGTGTGTTTAATGGCCTTTCAACAGTGGGATATCCTAAGAGGGTGGGGGTGAAATTAGATGAAAGTACAACACAACATGCCCGTGCCCGGATTCAAACCGGGGATCCCTCATACCCCAGACCTGCATTTTATCAACTGAGCTACGAAGGCCAGCTACTGACTTTGGTAGCTAATAATTTCATGCTAGATTTTATAGGCTACAAGCTTTACATTACATTTATCACAAATTTTATGTTTCAAAAATATTTTTAACTCAAACAGTGGAGCTTGTTTTATAATATCGATTTCAATCAACTTTACAGTTATTTGTTATTGATAAAATGTATAAAACAACCCCACTCAGTGCAATTAAATTGTATGTTTATTCTTAAATTTCTAATGCAGGCAAGTTAACTTTTAAGTATGCTTAAATATTCCGATTTTTTTAGGTTTGGATGTGAAAGTAGGTGACTGGGTTATAATGAATTATGAAGAGAAACTGTACCCTGGAGAAGTACTTTGTATTTGCGAAGAAGGTGCAACAGTGAATGCAATGGAGCCCACTGTTGGAGGAAACAGTTTCAAGTGGCCCATTAAGAATGATGTCCTACTGTATCAATGGAAAGATGTAAAAAGGAAAATTTCTGCTCCTGTGCCATGTGATAGTCGAATGAAGCAGTTCAAATTTTACAATTTTGGATAGTTTAGCAATGCTAAGTATAGACCCTACTGGATATGTGTGAAATTCTTTTATTTTACATATTGTAATTGTATGGTCTCTTGTATCAGATTATATTTGAAGTTCCAGCGTTTTAAATAATTTGTTCAAAATGTGTAAACTATAATTTTAATTATAATGTTCTGTGCTATTTTGTAACCTTTTATTTTACATTTTGTGTACTCAGGTAATTAACTCTAAGTTAACTTTCTCTATAATTGTTATTAATTCATTCCAACAAATAAAGTATTGTGACCATTTTTCATCATTCCCTCATTTGAGCATCATTCCCTCACCAATTCATTTTGTAAAAAAATTTATATCTATTTATTTTATGATGGCTGATCTCTGCCAATAATTTATAATTACTTAAGGGTATTAGAGTAATCTGTATAAAAAAATTCGTTTTTAAAAATGTGAACTTTTCAATAAAATTATCATTATTCAAATATGATCTATTGTCAGAGAATTACCCTTGAATTTGTTTCGAACGAAATTTGTGTGGTGGTTCTTGCACTAAATTTTACCTACACTAGTTTGTACGGAACCTGTCTTCTTTCTTGTGAAACCTGCCTTATAAATCCTGTAGTCCTCCGAGAAGCCAACAGCTGACACACGTTATTTACACTGTGAAATACTGACACATTTTACAAAATCCATTTGCCAGAGAATATATGAGGAATTTACTGACATTTTCCTTGTACACATTATCGTGACACAAGTAAAAATAAAAATATCCACAACAGAATCTTTTGGCAAGCAGGCCTCCAAAGAGTTTCATAATAATAATAATAATAATAATAGAAGTGAAGAAAATAAAAAAGTAGTGCAAGAGCTGAATGCGCAAAGAAAAGTATTTTTCTGAGAAAACAGACGAGGAGTTAAATAAAACTTACACTACTATTACAACGCAAAGTTAATTAAAGAAAATGCAAAACCAAACTATTAAAAAATTAATGTTCCGTTAATTTCACCAACAGCCCCCCCCTCTTTTTTTTTCGTCAACGAAAGACTGTGGAAAAAGGCATATAATTAATAAAATCCTTATACTGTCAAAATATTCGTACATCATTCGGCTACGGTTCAGCATAACCACCACGCTGACTGAGGCACTTGTACTAGTGAACCAGCTTAATAATATCATCTACAAAGAAAGTTGCAGCTTGCTTATTAAGGGGGCAGTCTTCCATGCGCTTAAAATGCGTTGCAGTGTGTTCGTAAACAGGTTTTTTTTTACGAAATTATTCCACACGAGCCAATTGTGCTAACGTACGAAAAGAAAAACATACTTTGGACAAGGTCAGAAGGTCATTGTTACAACATCGTGTTCATTAAAACACTGTTTCTAAGCCCTCCAACATGGCTAAAAACGATCTTTTCAAACTGCCGTAATTCAAAACATACTAACTGTATGTATATGAAACTTACATTAAATCGTGCACTGAACTTAGTTACAGACATTCCACCAAAAAATTAAACTGTCACAGCTTAGTGTCCCGTGGTCAAAATGGATCGCTTGACTCGTTGAGGCGATGCGGTATTTGATAAAAGCTTCAAAGTCGACCTTACTGCTCCGTCGCTTTGAGCCCCTGACGCGCAAATATAGGCTGCGATTTCTCAGTGTCCCGCATTTCGTCGTTGCTGTTGAAGAATCGTCCTCCCAGCCACTTTATACTGTCGGTAAAAGATGGAAGTCACACGGTGTCAAACATGGTCTGTAAGGAATGTGAGCAAGCACTTCCCATCCAAATCTTGCAAGCAGTTGCTGCGGGTTATCGCTGCAAGGGCATCCCATGAAGAGACGAAATTGCGTTCTAAAAATAATTTGTAGATTTGCCACACATGCGTATAGGAGAACTAAAGAAGTAAGTATGGTAGAATTGTTTCCCAGACATCCATGGTAGCACTCTTAAACGTTTTTATAAAACAGTCAAATGAATACTAAAGTCACCAGACTTGTATTGTAACAACATTAAAATTTGCATATTCACAAGGCGAAAGTATGGTACCTGTCCCATACTGAGTTTAGGTTGATTTCTTCCTAAATATTTCACGAAGTTTCTTTTTACAGTGATGCCACCACAATGTTTAATGTGCCTCGTCCGTGCACCCCCCCCCCCAAATGTTTCAACGAATAGGCAGGCGGCAACTTTTTTTTAGCGGACGATATTGGAAAGCTCACCAGTGCAAGTGTAGATATCAATCTGCGCAGTGGCTATGTAGAAATAAGTTCGTATGCAATGGAAAATTACATTGCCAGTTGAGTAACTTTTCTTTACATGCGTGGAGTAATTTTCTACTACAAATTTTTCTTTACATTGTAACTGAAAGATGAACGTATCTGTTGACAGATAAAGCATTTTACAATACTCTCCCGTTTTTACAGCCCATAGGAAGTCGAGAAAAAAAACTCTGACATGTTTCTGGTGAAGCTCAAAAAAATAAAGCTGTTGGTGGACAGTTCATAAGAAGCGGCGTCCACTGAGTTGACTTGTCGATGCTCAGGATCTCCGCGGAGGAGAAAAATGACGCTGTCTTACAGGCGTCTCCACTGAGATTACCGACGTTGCTTCATACAGCTGACCGTGAAGTGAAGCCAGCAAGCTTTGGGTAGAATGAAGAGAGAGGAGACAGAGAGTGGGGAGAGGGGTGATGAAAGACATGTGGGAAGGGGGAGTGTGATAGTCCTAGCTTTCTCACTGGACACATGTTCCCCTCTCGTCACGTGAATGAACTAAGTTTGTTTCAAGTTTCGAGGTACTGACAATTGTTTTCTTTCTTTCTTTTTTCTTTTAAAGTCGTCCCGCGTTGCAATGCAAAAACAACGTAAACATTTAATGTAATTATTCACAGTTCAGACGTTTTCTGTACAGCAAAGAAAAACTATTGCAGGTCTTCAGCTTGTGGTAAATGAATCCTTCTTAACAGCTAAGGAACTCTTAATAATGTATATTTGGTAGGACAAAATTTTTTTCATCGGGAAGATTTATTTGCTGCAATTCAAATATTTTTTCTTGATGTAAATACTGCTACTAAGGTATTTTAATAACCACACAATGTTTCTGTTACAGTAACTTTGCGACAACTGTCTGGGGGTAACTTTGTGCCACATAGAATATTTTGTAGTAGTTTAATTGGTTTAAATACTGTATATACTTCGTAATACTCAAATACAGCTACTTATTTCTTACCAATATTACCAAAAAATAAACATTTTGAGAGTTATAAAATTACTCCTGTTGTCACAAAGTAATACCGGTCTGCGGTACTAATACTGTTAAATTAAAACAATAATTGCTTTTTACCGCAATAGCGTTTGTGTTGTGACTGACAAGGTGTGTTTTAGAGTGTTTGTTTACTTATCTTGATCAAGTTGTCTCAAACAAGCTTGTTACCACGGAAAAAATATTTCTAAGTAGTGAACGTCGCCTGAAATAATCAACATATAATTAGCTCAGTGAGAGAAGAGATTTTGGTCAGTACTTAAAATCTAGGTCTTTAGCCCTGATGAGGGAATCCGTGGTATTAATATGGAGTAGTGGCAGAACGAAGGGGCGGGGTAAAACGGAAGATCCCCGAGAAAATACGTCGACCAGCGACATCGTCCAGCACGATACTCACATGTGAAAATGCGGAGACCGACCTTACCGGAAATCGAACACGGATCGCCTTGGTGGAAGGAGAGTGCTCCACCCACAGTGCCAAGCGCAGACCCATAAAATGAGCTACAACTCTTTTTTTTTTTTTGTTTGTCTGTAAAATGTCGCTGGATGTGCTAAATAGTTATAATGCACTAGCATTCAATTCTGTAGTACCGCACCTTCAAAATCACGTAGGCAGCTCAAAAAATATAATTTTTTTAGCCGGCTTTATCTTGAATTCACGCAGCGTTCTTTCCGCTTACGTTAATACGACGCATGCACCTGGTTCATTAACGGTTTTGTACCGCGTAACCACCGGTTCTTTTCTACGCGAAACCGCTCAACTTATCAACATTGTGGTTTTTTACGGAAATAACGTATACTTTCAACAAACTATGCTCAAAAAAAATTTTTTTAATGCAGCTCGCTTATTAGAAACATTATTTTGGGGCCTATCGAATGATGGCTGTAAACTTTAGTTCGTGACTTTAATACCTCCAAAAACATCACCCGGACTTGTACAACAGAAAGCTAGAGAAACTGAAGTGTTTGGTTTTTGTATGTGAGTCGTTGCTAGTGAATGTTGCTGGATCGCAGAAGACACACAGTTACATGAAAGGACTTAGCACGAGAAAATTAGCAACAAAATTAAAACTAAGTATTAAACCAAGGAATCTATAAACGGCTGTAATCAATAAGCATACTAATAATACCGAAATAGGAAATAATCGGTACGTAACAAAAGAAAAAAAAAAGGAAAAGAAAGTCAACACAGACCAGGGCTAAGGTTAATTGTACTACAGGTTAAAAAGATGAATGTTAAAAGTTTGTTACAGGGAAAATTTCTGTCGCTTGAGCGCTGGTATCGGTAGTGGATGTAAACTCACGAATCACAGAGTTTTCCTGAATTTAAAGCTACATAAAGTTGATCATTCAAAACACGAAATAGTTTAATTTTCACTTTAATTTTAAGTTAAATGACTTCTGTCATATTAAAATTAAATTGTACCACAGTTTCGTATTTTCCTGGTCCCTTAGCGCCAGCAGTGAAACTAGCGGCAGAAAATTTCCCTGTACCAAACTCTCCCATAAATCAACACATTTTCTTTCTAACCTGTAGTAGAATTAACCTTACAAGAACCAAACAAGGTGTATGATAATGGCGACAATAGCGGACAAAGACAGCGTGGACAACACGAAGGAACACAGCGACATAAATGGTTGTAGACAAGACAACACAACGAACATAATACGGACAGTAATAATAGGCTCCCTTCGACAAAAGATGCCCTGTTGTCAAAATCATTCAAAGATCACAGCAAACTAGAAGCCTGCTTTAAGGCCATGATCTTTCATTTGTTTCAAACGATTGCAAATAACTGAAACAATGTTTAACCAAATGCTTTGAAAAAAATTTGAGACTGTTTATAGTTATACGATACACAATTTTGCCAGAGCGTTTTTAAAATTATGTACCGTTTGCTAGCAAAAAAATTATTTTGCTTCATTTTGGCTTACTTTGACAACAAAATATGTGGTATTTTAGGAACAAAAATTCTAAAAAAAAATTGTGTGGCGTATTGCAGCAGAATAATTCAGATACAAACTACTGTAAGAATGAATGATTGATAAGTGTATTGATTTGTGTTAAAAAAATATATTTTCGAAATCACTGCAAAACTAAAGAACGAGACCTTAACCTTCAATACAAACTATTCACAAAAAAAACTGTAGGATTATCGCGTAAAATCCCATGGGAAAAAAACTACTATAGGAAAGCATGGCACGCCAGTTTCGCGCTCTGCGTGTAGAGACGATGCAGTTCTCGTCGAGCGAGGCAGCTTAACCCTTATCGATACATAAGCCTAGTAACAACATAGACTTAGAACTGTTGATCCGCGTTTTTGTTTCTGAGTTCTTGGTTTATCATTTTAATATGTCGATGCGCATCATAAAAATATATTGCGTTTCATAAACACAGAAACGTTTTACAAAATTAAAGTAATTATTTATAACACGAGAACACCATGGCAGAAACGCATTTTGTGTGGCCCGAAAGCATTCAACTTCACACATACAGCAATATATCTTCTAAGCTGCTTCCGTGTATGTCACCAGGTGCCTTACTATAACTCGATTGTAGCTACTCCACTACGTATTTACTGCAAGTATGACTAGTTAAAATATTGTCAGTGTTCATTTTCAACTCACACTTTGTTTCGAACAAGTGTTGTTTTTAATATCAGAAACTGACATCAATGTGACCTACAGTACGGATATGTCATTCGGGATAAAGAAAGGACCAAGAATTTAACGTTTGAAAAATGTCACTAGCTGTTACTCTTCATATAATTCAACATAAACTATAGTTCCCTTACTGCTTTTATGGTTGGTAGGAATGTAACGTAATATAGTTCCGTGTATATTTCCTATTTAAATACAATACTGAATCAACATCAACCGTAATCGAAGAACTTGTATTTTAAATAATTTATAAACATTTTTATCAAGCTACACAGATACCTACCGACTACACACTTTATCTTAACACGCGTAAACATCAAGAGACGTATGGGGCCGCGGTGGCTGAGAGGTCAGACCTCTCGCCTCCCACCAAGGCGATCCGGGTTCGATTCCCGGCGAGGTCGGTCCCCGGATTTTAGCATGTGGGAATAGTGCCGGACGATGCGGGTTTTCTCGGGGATCCCTCGTTTCCCCCGCCCATACATTCCGGCGCTGCTCCCTACTCGCATCATGTCACCCCCCACCAGCGTTAAAGGCCTCGATGTTGAAAGCTGACCAAAATTTCTCACTCATCAAGTGACGTGTCCAGAGAGGTTAAGACATTTCCCATCGTTAGCCGTTAAGCGCGGAAAGATACGAATTGGCAGAAAATAGAACTTTAGCAGGGCTTTTTGAGTGCTCACATTATCCCGAACCGCCTATAGCTACAGCATGTTGCATAACTGCATCTCAATATTTTGGGGGACCAAGTCCACACATCTAGAGGAGCAGAACATGTTATATAAACAAAGGTCCGAAAATACACATTTTGTACTACTTTTCACAGTACATGATATTACAGTACAAATAGCAAGGGCTGGATAACGTTACTGTGGAACGTTATCGCAGCTATTATTGGTAGCTATATACCACGTGAGTGGAATTATAAAATTGTTCCGCCTGAATATTAACATTCAATTTCGCATCATCCTGTATTTCCAGTAAAAGTTTTCCTGATTATACTTACCAAACGTAAATAATTTTACTTAGAGGGCGTGGTACAAAATTCAACGTTACAAGCATTAATCTATAATTGTAGGTTTCTTGAAGACAATTTGCGGAAATTAAACAATAGCAATCTTAGACAGTAGTTTTAGCCAACGTTTTAAACAAAATTGTTTCCAGTGTTACAAACTTCTGAGGCACAATCTCTGACGCCGGAACCTCGTGCATTTAACTGCGGCGCAAGAGATCACGCGTTACGAATGAGTAATTCTGGATAAATATTTATTCATAAAGCTAGCAAATATCATTATCTAGGATTTTCATTGAGTATTTTATCCATATTGGCTTCGAAAAAAGCGTAGAAATCAATTGATGTTTTCAGCGTTTATTAAGGCTATCTACCACCCACTCTTAAGGTTTCTATCTATACCTGCGCTTGAAACGCTTTGCAGTGAGTCGCAAGTATTCAATTTTTTAACAAACATCTTAAACGCATATTACGTTTGTACGCCTACGAAAATAACACACACTTCAAACAATATTTCTATCTATTAAAAAATTAGGATCACGTGTTTGAAAAAACGATTTTCAGAACTCTAAAAATGGCTAAAAAATACTTTTCCAACCGGTTTCGAAAAACAAAATAATAGAAAGATGAATTGGAATTTGAACCATATATTCATAAATATAATAATACGGTCACCGCTTAGAGACCCATAGGAAAATGAATAATAGTAAAGCTCTGTGCGCCGGTTGCTGGGTTTGCGCATAGAGGCGATAATGCATAACATACGCCGGGAGGCTTTAAACCTTAGCGCTCCATCTCACATGCCCAGTCGCAGCCTACCTAGATAAGAACCTTAATCATTATATCTGAAAAAAAAAAAATAATCTGGGAATGGGGGGGGATTGCGTGTACCAAAATACCTGCAAAAATCGTGTCAAACACCTGCTATCGTTGTTCAGTAATGTACGTATTTACCGTGGCTCGGTAATGTATGTATTTACCGTGACCTATCAAGCTGTTTGGCATGCGAAAAATCCACGTAAATATTTAAACAAATAAGGCACGTACCTTGCCTGCTATCGTGCGTCAGTCGTTATGAGGAGCATTCTTTATTGCTTCCGCCGCCAATATCGCTCCAGAAGTCAGTCGTTGTTATATAGGACACAGCATTACACGCTTGACTTGACGTGAAAGTACGTACTAGAGGAAAAAATAAGTGTTCTTTTACGACCCTCTCGCATGTTGGCGCTCAGTTCGTGTGTCTCCTCGCCCGTTTTAAATTTTGACGAAATCATTGGACTTTCTGACGTCTTTTTTTACGACAGCATTTCTGGCGTAGTTGCATATTCCTTCCGTCCACATTAAACTCAGGGGTATCACACGCCAGGAAGTTTACGCGCGTGAATTTGTGAGACATTTGAGGCAATCAATAACTGGCCAATCAAACTGTTGCAATATTGCCTGGCAAGTCGGACAGCAAGACGTCCGAGCGGCAATCAGTTCAGCGTTGGGAAACCACGGAAGACAGCAACTCACCTCACCCCCCTCGTAGTTGCACAATACCGAGGACAAGCACGCCGATATAAGGCGCTGTTACCAAGCAAACGGGGTCTGTCTTCGGTCTGTCGTCGAGCGGTCGTCCACCAGCACTCATCAGATCAACAGCAGCGAAGTTCTCCGCCGGGGACTCGGGCTCGAGCCCCGGCGGGTGCGTGCTCGTTCGTCGATGCCGTATCCTCATCAATCCAGCTTTCGGTAAGGTAGACGACGATAGAAAAGAGAAAGGAAAAAAAATTCCCTCGGAAATGAGTGACTTAACACTGAAAGCTTACATCCCGTTATATCAAACTAACAGAAGAAAGTTAGAGTTTAACATAACGAATCTCATTCCAAGTGTACGAGTTATCATTTATGGTATCGGGAAAGGGAAACTTATTTTGTACGTGCTGTTCATATATTAATATTACTGTATGTGGATATCAGTACTGCTTGTACTATTTAAAATGTTATATTAAACTAATGTGTGCTGGGCTGTGTATTACTATTAAAATTGAATATTATAATTACTATTATCTGTTAAATATTAAATATTATGTAATAAGTATGCTGTGATATCTGAAGCGTTACATATTTAACTGGTTACTTTATCCCATATCTGAAATGCTGAGTAAAAAGTAGTAAGTGAAAGTTATATAAAGAAAAAGTACGTAGTCAAGAGAAATTACCGGACGAACACAAGCGAAAAATTGGCTCTCTAGCTCACCATAGGGGATCGAAGTCTAGTCGTACTCAGGTACAACTGCCCAAAGATCAACTGTATCGCAATCATGGACCCACAGCTGAAAGTCCAAACTGCTCCTACTGCCAGCTCTGCCAGTAGAGCAAAAAGGGGCGGTCCCTCTACCCGCAGAGACCAAATTCGCACGTCAGACGCGCAAATCGAAGAGAAATGAAAAGAGAAGAAGGGATCTCCTTATGGTGAGGACTCACTCACAGTTCTAACACCCGTTATATCAATCATCTCTGCTGCTGTAACAGGTGTTTTACGTCTGCTACCTCAAGATTGGCTAAGTCCTGGACCACAGTTCTGAATGAACATAACGACTCTCATTCTTAGTACTTGCGTTGCCTCATCTCTCTTAAGTGATAGTGAAACTGAAATAGTAATGAAATGATGTAAAATGGAAAGAATAACTGAACATCTTCTAACATATGGGACGGTCACGTAAGGTTAAGTTTGTCAACCTGCCTCGCTTCATCGCTCGACAAAAGAAGTTGGTAGTACTGTACGCTTAGTTGCGAATTCCTTGTAGTGGGCCGCCGCACTGCTGTGTGTGCAGGCGTGCGCGCGAACTGGAAGAAGCTAACATCGAGAACTCTGCTTCTATATGGCAGCGAAATAGTAATATCATGTAAAGTTGAAAATCATTTAAATGATTGTGAAAATACAACGGGCATTACATTAAGAAAATACAGGCTCGCTTTAGCGACCAAACAATGCTACTGACACTTTAACTGTGTTTTAAAATTAAAACATGTTTTAAATTTTATATTAAATGCTGAACGTCGTAATTAACTATTCTAATGAAATTACGTAATTATGGCACACGCAGAGGAAATAATTAAGATGTGAATGCACTAAAATGCTATAAAAATAAAGTTTGCAATAAATTTACTTAATTGTTTTAAATTTCTATATTTACTGTATTATTACATCTCTAAATTTATTTGTTGATTGAACTATTGTAACTATGCTTTAATATCAACATAATGGAATATTTGACTGTCATAATAATAATTTGTTTGAACAGAAATTTTAATGTTATAATTAAGGAATTACACTGGTTGGGTGGGTGGGGAAATTAATTAAATTAATCAAAATTAATTAATTAATTGGGGGACGGAGGCTGTTATAAATTTTACGTACTACGAAATTAATTTAAAATCCTACCATTGGAGTCTTGGCTTTATATTTATACTAGAATTTACAGGTGGGTGGGTGGGGAAATTAATTAAATTAACAATTTGTTTAATTTTAAGTTGATTAATTTGGGGGGATGGTGGCTTGGCTGTGAGAGGTGAGGAGCTTAAGACGCCTGCACCATTGTTACAAATTGATTTTTCTTGTAAGTCGTTATTATTTATGGGTTCATGAGTTATTATTAGTTTGGGGGGTTTCACTCAGATGGTAGCTACACTGTGGGTTTATTTAGATGTTATTTAGGGTTAAAGGACTAAGAGACAGTTATGGTTGAACGGGCATTTACTATACTAAAATGGCAGGTACTCTGAATACAAAATATGTTACAAAGGGTTCTATTTATTTAGGAGGGGAGCGCAGTATTACTGATTATTAAAGTATTATATTAAGTTGAGAGTTGCTGCCACATAACTAGATCTGACGACCTTACCGAAGCTGGATTGATGAGGAGACGGCATCGACGAACGAGCACGCACCCACCGGGGCTCGAGCCCGAGTCCCCGGCGGAGAACTTCGCTGCTGTTGATCTGATGAGTGCTGGTGGACGACCGCTTGACGACAGACCGAAGACAGACCCCGTTTGCTTGGTAACAGCGCCTTATATCGGCGTGCTTGTCCTCGATATTGTGCAACTACGAGGGGGGTGAGGTGAGTTGCTGTCTTCCGTGGTTTTCCAACGCTGACCTGATTGTCGCTCGGACGTCTTGCTGTCCGGCTTGCCAGGCAATATTGCAACAAAACGCAAGATGTCAATACGGGGACCGGTACTTGGAAATATACGTAGAAGAAATTGTTGTAGTAGCTTCAGGGGTGCCCACAAGGGGGGATCCGTGCGTAAGTTGCACATTTAGAGGTTTTTTTGGGGGGAAGGAGGGGGTTGATTTTTTTCAAGAATAAAATGTTTAATCATAAACGAAAAATGTTTTCATGATTGTACAAGTGCTATCTTGGTATTGAATACCTACAAAGTTTGATTGCGATTGTTTTTTACGAAATGGTAGCCTAAATATATCTCCAGTACTGAAGTGTAACTCGTTTGTTTTTTAGTTTTT
>PNEQ01075226.1:0-28376 GCA_003012365.1 Medauroidea extradentata
GCATTCAATTTTTGTTTCTCAAATTAATTTATACCAGATGACAAGTTTTATTACATAATTAACCGCAGCTATAGAAAATAATTTGTCTAGTAGCACTCACACACAAGCTTTGCTTATGTGAGTGTGATGTCTTCCAATATATAAAAAGTATTTATGTAAAGGGCTGTAATCGATGTATGGAAATAAAAAATTATTATTAAAAAAAAATCTACCCCTTTTCCTCGTAGCTTTCCTGGACTGCAATTTACCTTCAGCAAGAGGGATAGTCAAAACTTAGAGGCAAGATTATTTCGCGTATTGATTCTAGGTCAGGTTGAATGCCAATATCGTATACTTCACTACTCCTTCTGTGATTAGACGACACATGTTTCAACACATCTTTGACGACTGCAAGCCAGTGATAAATAAGTAAACAAGTCCTGGTGGTAACACGTGTCACGGTTAGAAGCCAATGGATATTTAACTTTGGCCAGTGTGTGTATAGGTCTGAGAAGTCTAGGCCGTTGCCAGATGAATACGTGAAATACTCGTGCCTCTATCAATACTAGTGACCTGAAAATTTCGCGTTTTCTTTTGGCGCACAAGCTAGAATCCAATGAACTGTTAAGTTCGTATCGTTCTCGTAATTGGCCGTTGACTATCTTACACCTCCTGCAGGGCGCTGAGCTAATAATGAAGGCACATCCAAATGCAGGCCCAGTGAGGTGGTATCACTGCGACAGCGAGCAGGCAATGAGCAACTGCTGTCTACTTGAACACACAGATACTCTTGGAGGCTATACTAAGGGCTTGTTCCCGAGTTTTTTTTTTCAGACTGGTGCCAATAACTCAAATTTTTTAAACCAAAAGTATTGAAAAAAATTGAGTCAATGTGCAATCACACGATTCACAATACTGTGGACGCGTTTTTTTAAAATAATGTACCAATTCGCCAGCAAAAAATAATTTCCTTCATTTTTGCTTATTCTCACGACGGAAAACGTGGTACTTTGGGTAATGAAATCTAAAAAACCGTTCAGTATAGTTCTACAAAGAATTCAGCTACAATTTATAACATATAAGTGTCAAAACTGTGCAGCGAAATTTTAATATGAGTATTAGGTAGCAATACGAAATCACTGCAAACTCCGTAACAAGGCCTTAAAGGTTAGTGAGACCGCGAATTTTTCAGGTCTGTAGTCACTACAGATAGTGATGATAATGGTTCTTGGGAAAACTCGACTGCTTCCTGAGTTCCAACGTACGGTTCCGTCTATACGTAAAGCTGTTACCTTATTTGTCTGACTCAATGGAGCCGCGGTTGGCATAGAGTCTGGTCGGCGGATGTTCTCAATGATCTCCTGTTTCCCTCGGCAGCACTATCCGGCGCTGCTCCATCCCTTGCCAGCGCTGAAACCTAGACGCGAAGTACTGACCAAAACATCTCCTCTTCTTCACTGAGCCGACAAGAATCCCGCTTTGGTATTATTTGATGCCTGTTATTGGTCTGTAGACAGCTACGTTGTGTCAGACTTACATAACCCAATTATATGTGTTGCTATTAACTACAGTGTTTTCAAGGGTATGATGGCACAAAACATTTTCGCGATATATCATAATCCGTAATCGTGACTTTAAAAAATTGTGGCTATTTATTTGTATAAGAACATGCAATATGTGTTGTAAGATTTATTGACGCCCCAAGCAACGGTTTGCTAGTTCTGGTACAGCATTTGAAACCTTCCACAGTAATTAGTAGAACTACTGTTTCGTGGTGGATGCAATTTTGAACAAAGTTGTTCCAATGTCTTGCGAGCTGTTAACTTAAAACTACGCCGCAATTTGTGTGGCAAAATTTTTTTTATATTCGTAATTTGCCCGACAAATTGCTGCGTAATTATAAGTTAGCAGCTAAATCTCAAGGTCTGTACTGTAGCGAAATGTGAATAGAATTTGAGGTATAATAACATATTTAACATTTTTCTTCTCAGAATTCCAAAAACGCGAAAAATAAAAAATGCAATATGGTGACTGAAACCGAGTGTTAAGCAGTTTCCGTAAGGTAAGGGGGATGTGAATCTCATAGACTATCTCTCCTTGGTTATGTCTTCAGTGATCATGTTCTGACTGGCAGAGTCAAATGAGCGACTCCTCTGCACAAATAAACACTGCCAACAACAATGAAGCAAAGCTGCAGATGTGCACTTACGATATTGAAGCAAGACGGTGCAAAATTCTTTTAACAAAAAATCAGAGTACCTGGCAATTAAGGAGCCTCCCTAGATAGGCTGTATTTGTGTGTGTGAGGCAAGAGCGGTAAGGTTGACGTAACCAGCGTATGTATAACGTATTATCGCCTCTCCGCGCAAGCCACTCAGATGGCGTGCAGTGATTTACTATTATCCTTTTTCCTACGGGAAATTAAGCGATGACATTATTTTGTTTGTGGCCAGCTTAGTTCAAAGTCTATCGCTTGTTCCTAGAGTTGTGTTTTTCTAGTTGCGGCAGTCAGGAAAAGCCATTTTTGGCCATATTCAAGGGCTCGAAAATGATGTTTCTAATAAATGTGCCGAATTCATAAAACTACAGCGACATTGTTTGAAGAGTGTGTTCTTTTCGTAGATATAAAATATAATGTGCGTTAAATAGTTTCGTCAAAAAACGAATAGTCGTAACACGCTGCAACGCATTTGAAGCGCAGGTAGAGACCCAACTTAACCAATAACAGTGGTGCAGCGTGGATGAATGTATACGAAGGGCAGCCGTACAAAGCAGTGACTATACCCAACATTGAGTTGTTTGTGGAGCCATTAGACAGGTAGATGCAAGTATATCTCCAGCCAATAGCTTTCAAGAATCTTGGAAAGATTTCTCTAGTAACAAGACTTCAGTAATAGCAACATATTCTTATTGGTTGATACCTGCAGATGTGTCACTTTTGTGACTGTGTGACGGTTAAGTAATTGGTAAAAAAAAACTGCGATTACAGCTAACTCAAAATATCCACTAATCGCCGATCACATTGCATCGGTATCCATATCGGTGCATTACTAGGTAAAATATATTTCTTCGAGAAAATATAAGATAACATTTTCTGTTGTTAACACAGAATTTTTTTTATTTACGTTTAACACTTTCTGTTTAAATGATTTACCTTTATAATTATTGGTCTGAGTGAGTGAGAGAGTGAGAGGTCTTTAGCGCTGGTGAGGGGTGACATGAGGTGAGTATGGAGCAGCCCCGGAATGAAGGGGTGGGGGAAACGGGAGATCCCCGAGAAAACCCGCCGACCAGCGGCATCGTCCGGCACAATTCCCACGTGCGAAAATCAGGGGACCCACCCCGACGGGAATCGAACCCGGATCGCCTTGGTTGGAGGCGAATGGTCTGACCATTTGGCCACTGCGGCCCCGTTATTGGTCTGAGAGGTAATCTATTTTAAATAAATGTATTTACCATTCAAGGTTCGTGGCTTCTAGGTACGTAGGGTAGAGTGAGTTCACGGTCTTCGGAAGTGCTTAATTTACCGTGAATAGCCTATAGTAGAAGCGTACTCGTAATGATTTTTGCCACGTAGTGTAAGAAGTAGAGTAAGGTGGAATGAGGGAGGGTGGGTGGGGAGGGGGGTTCGTTGACAGGTCGGAGACAAGTACGGCGATCAAACACGATCAGGCGATCTAAGTGATTTATATGCAAATAGGCAGGCCTAGGCGAGGTGGAGCGTTAGTGTAGCCAGGTACCAGGTTCTTCAACATCTTGGCGAGTCATGATGGGAGTTGTCTGCTCGGAGGACTTCATCAGCAGCCTGCTGGGACCGCTCTACGGTCACACCGAGGTCGTCGCCGCCATCTGCACACTCGCTACTATAAGGCTTAGCACACCACACATAACATTATACCGTGCACAACCACAAACCTTGTGCAAATTCGCTTTGCAGTTGAATGGTGTTGTGCATCAATAGATTATGTGACAATTTAAAGTTATCAGTAAAACATGCTGTAAGTTTTTTGGATTTGAAACAATATTACAATAAGTATATTCGTATTGTAAATCTAATATTCATAATCACAGAATATAGGGATGAAATACTTTTTATATGACCGTTTCAATGCAGTAATGTGTTTTATACCAAACTATAAATTGGCACTTAATCTCTTGTTGCATAACATTTCCATTGCAAACGTTTTAGGATTGATTCAAAATTAAAACATAATCACAGGACTTATATTTCACAACTGAAAACGATTTAGGATTGTCCACAACAAAAAAAAAAAAAAAAAAAACTAAGTAGTAATTGTGCATGATCAGAAACCTTATGAAAAATTATTTAAGAATTGAAGACACTGTTTAAGGGTTGGTTCACAGTTACAAATAACATAAAAAAACAACATAATATAATACAACAGTGCACAACCAGAAGTCTTGTGCAAAATAATTTCCGAATTAAAATCTTTTTAGTTTTTGTACATAATTAACATAAGCACAGGACATATGACGTAACATTAGTGACTGTGGATGACCACAAACATTGTGCAAAATCATTTCACAGCTGAACACGTTTTAAGGTTGATGTGCACAAGTAAAAAAAAAAAAAAAAAAGGTAAGCACATGACAAATTATACCATAACTGTACAAACTTTGCACGACCAGAAACTTTGTGAAAGGTTATTTCGCAGATAAGTTCTTACCGTAAAATTTATCCAATGACATTTTACCGATTTATCTAGATATTTCGCTGCTGTATATAATACATCCGAAGGCTATTGGAATATACTTGAAATGGAATCGTATTTGGAGATAATATGTAACATAGAAACAAATCCCCAATAAACGGTATTGCGTAAAACATTATTTACAATGTATAATATATTTTTTAGCATTACAATGTCCTATTATTGATATGCCTAATTTCGCTTGTATTTTGGAGGTTAAACCAACATAACTAAGATTCAGCAAATACTTTGCTCTGATTGGTTGCTGTCCTATGAGTCGGCACAAAAGATGGAATATTACAATTTCCGTATGTCAGCATCTCTGTGCACACGACCAATTTTGAGAAGCTGTAAATCAATAGCTTGTAATACATGGAAATAAGTTATTCTTAGTGCGACCTATTGTTACGAGAGTAGAAACGCAGCCGAGGGCGGGACAAGCTACGAGAGGATGTTTTAACAACATCTCGGCCCCGACTATAAAGGCTTGTGAGAAGGCTGTACGAGAAAGCCGTCGCAAGAAGTGACGAGGTACTGGGCGACATCGAGCCAGAAGGTCGTCAACGATGTCGAGGGGCAGCCAGGCCAGCGGTCCGTCCCCGGAGTCGAAGCGCGAACCATCCGCGAGAGACGTAAGTTGAGTTCTCAGTCGAATTGGTTTTGGGCTCATAGAGTAGATTGTGCCGGTATAGGCAAAACAGACACCAACGTGTGGTTAACGTAATAAAAGGGTTTGGTTAAATATTGGCTTTGAACAGTTCTTCTACGCCTCAGATAACTTCTCACTATCATCCACTCAGGTAATGTATGAGCCATCCTTGAGCTATTCTCATAAAGATTGCAATACTGGGGCATCCTAGAGTAAATCAGATAAAGTTTGCAACACTATGTTCTATGCTTACTGTTATTTTATCAATAACCCAGCCTTATCCTCTTTTTTTAAAAACAAAGCGTGCGACTTTACTTCTCTAAGCTAATAGTTATCGTCCAGAGTCGAAGCCGGCCCTAGACACTCGATAGGGATAAACATAACGCTTATTTATCTCCGATTCGTTATTGTTTCTTTGTCAGGTCCAGTACTGGCATAACAATAAACGTTACATGTATTGTGAGAAACATATGGACCGTTATGTTAAGAATGCATCATCATACTGGTGGTTGACGATTGATCTGTTACGAGAAAATAATGTCTGAAATAATGTTCTTCACGTTTATTTAGAAAGAGCTTATAGCATGCACAAAAACGCATAGAAATATAAAGTGACGTGAGTTGCAAATTACAATGAATAAACTTGTTCCGTGTATTTGTAATCTACATTTCTGAATTATTTATTATGTGCGTGTGTATGAGCGAATGAATGTCACGGTAACAACAACATTTCGAATATAAAATTTTGTGTTTTAACGTTGGCAGTTTGGCACTGGGAAATAAATAAGCGGCTTTTTATATAATCTTGAGTGCCTTATCTGATATTGGGCTATCTTAAGTGCATAC
Source organism: Medauroidea extradentata (assembly GCA_003012365.1). Taxonomy (NCBI): domain Eukaryota; kingdom Metazoa; phylum Arthropoda; class Insecta; order Phasmatodea; family Phasmatidae; genus Medauroidea; species Medauroidea extradentata. The sequence goes on from PNEQ01075226.1 coordinate 6,187, forward strand.
AGAAAACTTACTCGATCTACTCTGAGTTGAAATTACTTAAAATTGTTCGGAAACCTGGTGCAAGTTCAGTCTACCCCCGTTCTAAATCTGAAAGTATTAAACTTGATCTCTGCTCGGGAGCAGGTATCGCGAACAAATGAAAAACACAACAGAGCGGGATAATGTAAACAAACATAGACTCTAGCGTGTGCAAACAAAAGAAAAATCTGTTTTCTGTGGTTAACTCAGGTATGTTTGTGCTGTACGCATTATGTGTACGCAATTGTAAGGTCATATACGTATGTTGTATCATTACAAAAGAGTATTCTAATGTACGAACTTGGCCTACGGTGAGTGAAATATACCACTTCTGCAGATTTCGACAGTGTTTGTATGCTTAAATAGTCCTCAATATTTGTTTGCTAGTGTTATGAGATATATTTGGTTGTATGGATGTTTTGTAAATGGAACAAAGGATTGTTGAATTAGAGAGAACGAAGGTTGTGATGTTTTACCATGCTAAAACGTTTCCAGCATTATTTGTACAACTCAACACCAACATAATGTACAACCCACAGATTTTTCGTACGCTCGGAAAAAACCAATAAACATCCATCGACTGAGTAAATCTGATCACGTAGTCAATACTACCGAGTAGATTATACCTAGTATGTTTTCGTAAGCGCCTGTTATAGTATGCTCGTTGGTCGGCGGTGTGTAGCGTGTTGCCTGGGTAGGGCACGGGCAGCCACTGAAGTAAAGGGATGACAGGGACGGTCGGTCAGGAGGGGAGGAAGGGGTGGGGCAGCGTCTGTATTTCCTGGCGCCACTGTGCGGCGTATCATTTGAATACCTGATAGCGAGGAAATGACAGGGCTAGGACGAAGCCACGGTGATACTGCAGCTCGGCTGACAAATTACAGACTGCGGCTCCTAGTTAGCGGGGGTTGTAAGGGGTACAGGGGTGGTTTGCAAGGGCTAACCCGGGGGGGGGGGCAGCCAGCGATTCGGTGTCGGGACACACGACACCTCGTCCGCGAGTCTTCATTAGACCGTGCCATTTTACTGGTTGGCTAGAGGGGGGGGGTGATGATAGAGTTGCGAACTGACTCTGCGATCCTGTTTCAAATTGCTGAGAGATTTCAAGTACAGAGTTCTTCTGAAACCATTGGGATAAACTGCTGCACGTCAATTATTAAGGGGCCAGCCTAGATAGGTCGCGTTTGTGTGTGTTAGGCAGGAGCGGTAAGGGTGCCGCTGACCGACGTATTTAGGCCTAATACATTATCGCTAGAGATGGTGGGAAATCGCGAGAATGTTTTCTGCCAGCGTATTCTGTAAATGAGTGTAGCGTCTTGCATCATGTATTGTTGACCGACGGTTATATAACACAGTCTAGTTGTTTACAGACGAATAACAGACGTCCAGTCGTAGCGCAAAATAATTATCATTTGCCCAGTCAAATAGGGATTTTCCAGTAAGGAAATAAAAGCGTCAGAAATGTATACATTACATTGAAGCCTAGCAAACTATCAACATTTCGCGCGATAAATCACCTTCTCTAATTATCGCCTCTCCTTACAAGCCACTCAGATGGTGTGCAGTGCCTCACTGTTATCCTTTTTACTATGGGACTTAAAGCAGTTACCTCATTATTATATTTGTGGCTAACATAGTTCAAAGTCAGACGCTTGTTTATATAGTTGTGTTTTTCCCAAATAAGGCAGTCTAGAGAAGCCCCTTTTGGCCATTTTGAGGGGCTGAAAAGTTATGTTACTAATAAACGTGCGGAATATTTGAAATTGTATCGACACAGTTTGAAGAGTGTGTTTTTTTCGTAGATGTACATATATATTGCGCGTTTAGTAGTTTCGAAAAAAAAAAAAAAAGAATAACCTCAACTTACAGCAACGCATTTCAAGCGCAGGTAGGCAGGCGCCTTAAGAGTGCGTGCAAACGCTGAAAACTTCAATTGATTTCTACGCTTTTTCCTAAGCCAATATGGATAAAATACTCAGTGACAATCCTAGATATTGGTATTTGCCAACTTCATGAGTAAATATTTATCCAGAATTACTAATTCGTTACGCGTGATCTCTTGAGCCGCAGTTTAATGCACGAGGTTCCGGCGTCACAGATTGTGCCTCAGAAGTTCTAACACTGGCTAAAACTATTGTCTAGGATTTCTATTGTTTATTTTTCGCATATTGGCTTCAAAAACATACAGTTATAGATGAATGCGGTTAGCGTTGAGTTACGTAGCACGCCCTCGGCACCATCCTCGTTATTAACACAGTTTCGAAAGCCCTCCAACACAGTCAACAACGGTCTTTTCAGACTGGCGTACTTCAAAAAGTACTAAACGAATGTACGCGAAACTTAGCTAGAATCCTGCACTGAACTTTGCTACAGACTTTCCACAAATAAAATAATATCGTCATCGCCTAGAGTTTCATAGTAATAATGGATCTGCGGGAAGCTTGCACACTATTTCAGCGCTTGTCTCGTTGTGGCGATGTGGCATTTTATGAGTGCGATGAGGTCACTCTTATAGCTCCGTCACTTCTGATCATCTAATGCGCAGGTAGGCGGCCAACTTAAGATGTATTGCTAGCATGACATCGTCTGTTAGATCAGGGTTTGCGTGTACATCTATATCTCAGTAAATAACTGTTCTGGAAGTATGGTTTTTTTTACTGTGAAGGTAGAAATTTCTATCTATAGAAGTCATCGAAAAGGGGAAACATAGGTAACATTTATTAAGTTACATTTTAATGGGTTCGTCCGGCACTCAGACCCATTGAGGCGAAAGAAAGAAAAACACATCCTGACAGCTGTAGTTCAATCCTATGACATTAGACTTTCCTTAATGGCATTTAAGTGCGATGAAATCGTAATTTTATGTTTATATGAAATAGTGTTAGATTTGTATTGTCTTATGTAAGTGAAATGATTCACGATGAAATAACATGACATGGGCTACAAAGTATAACATTTAAAAAAAACCACGAACTACTTTCATGTTTAAAAAAGTTTTCGAATTTGCAAAAATTGTGTATGGTTTAAGAGACTGAATGATACTGATTTAAAAGTGATTTCCAATAATTCTCAATGAATTTCATATGATTTTGCCTGATTTTCAGTTAATTCTACAGGTTCATCAGTTGATTAAAGAGATTTTGGTCACCAGTTAACATGTAGGTCTTAAGTGTGTTCACGTGGTCCAAATTAATATTTTTATATTTCCACACCATAATGTTGGTTTTATAGACGTTACACTGCCAACATTTCCCCCTTGTTATAATTATTTAGCTCTCATAGTCTTCCCATAGCAACATGTCAAAGTCAGAATTCGCAATTTACGGGAACATAGTAATAACAAAAACCAAATGACTTACTCGAGTGAAATAATTTACACTGAAATGAGATATTTTGAGCAATATGCTAAAACATTTAAAAACACACAACAAAGTAATTTCGTCTTTTTAAAAAATTGACATATGACTTAAATTTCCATCGTTTTCGGATTGTTTAAAAAAGTACAAAGGAATTTCTTTGTGCGTTTTTAAATCTTTTATCATATAGTCCATACTATCTAGTTTCAGTGCAAATTATTACATTCGAGTAAGACACTTGGTTTTTGTTATTCCAATGTTACCGTAACTTACAAATTCTGACTTTGACATGTCACTATGGGAAACTATGAGAGCTAAAAAAATATTACGGGATTGGGGGGGGGGGAAGAGTTTGGTCACAAGTAACGTCTATAAAATAATTCTATGCTGTGCAAATATAAAAATATAAATTTTTACAACGTGATCACCCTTAAGCACTGATGAAGGATGACATGCGCTGAGTGTGGAGTGGAATCTGAATGAAAAGCCGGGGGAGGGGGGGCGGAAACGGGAGATACCCAGAGAAAACTTGTCCACCAGCGGCATCGTCCAGCGCGATTGCCACATGTGATAATCCGGGGACGTACCCTGCCGGGAACTGAACCCGGATCGTCTTGATGGGAGGCGAGTGATTTGTAGCTACTGCGCCAATTGCGGCTTCAGGTAAATCAGTCACAAACAGATTGTTAGCAGGAATTTCAGTGACTAACATTTCACTGATTCTAACCACAGACTAGGACTTACGTGTACGAAATAATTCGTAAATGACATTCGTACCCAGACGGAACTGAGGAATGTTGCTCGGTTGAAAACTGGCGTGTGCATGACTGAAGCTATGCGCTCTGTTTGGGGCAGGTGGCACCACTGAGGAACCATGCAGCATTCTTCATTTCAGGAAAGTCATTGTACATTAGGTTTGCCGCGGCCGGATATCGAACCCGGACCTTCCAGAATGCGTATAACTCACGGTTGGCTCGAAAGAATACTCTTAGACCAGAGAAAATTTTTTTTTGTGGACTTAACTTGTGGATTTTGTTTTCTCTTGGGATCCGCGATTCATTTCTCTCCTGGCGAGTAGCGTCTAGGGTTAAGGAGCCGATGAGGGCAGCTGGTAGGAAGGTGTTGAGGGTTGGTAGGCTTGCCGGCCTCTAGGGGGTGAAAGTAACGAAAGCAGTGGCGGTAATAAGTGGCAAACAAGGGAGGATGTAGGTACTTTCCCTCAGTAGGCGGGCTGGCAGACAGCTTACCGTCACATTACAGTATCCAACCTTCGCGCCCAAGAGAACGTTCCCTGCTCGCCCGTCGACTGGAGCAGCAGGCAAAATAATCTTCTTATCTCTGGCTGCGCGCATCAAATATTCAAGTGCTCCTTGAGAACTGGAAGGCTTCCAACATCGCAACCTGCCCTTTACCCCTCCCTCTTCCTGCCCGACTCGCTTCTCCGGCTTGTATTATGCTTTCTCCCGGTTCTCGCGAGAATGAATACATTATAACGTTGTTACGCAGAAATGTAGGTGAGGGTTGGGGGACGAGGAATCCACCCTACGTCTTCTTGCACGCTACTTCTGAGCCAACCCCCGTCTCTTCTATCAAACCTCCCCCCTTCCCTTCCCAAACTCACACTCTCAACTTTTTTCATCTCATTTTTTTCCCTCCCTAAACGCGGGGAAAGAGAAATCCTGCACAAACAAAGGAAGAAACATCGGATTATAAATTCTGACTTCTACTTCTTCCGCTCCAAGATACGCTTTGCGAAGGCGTGCGTGGCTTTGGAGGGAATCCCTTCCTTTCGTGACTCCTCTTTCTTTAACTATTCCTCCTTCTTTCTACGGCGCTGTTTCGGCTGACTTAAGGAAATTGTTCATGTGCAGACGCAGAAAATAATATCTCTCCTCCTCATCCCCCTCTTGGATCCACATCATTCCTTAGTACGCATGATTCCAGGCAGAGAACTCTTGAGGTACAGTATTTTTACTACAGAACGGACAGAAAAGAAATGTCAGACATGGAGTAGCTTCTGTGTTCATAGTTATTTACAGAGCAAGACAGCGTTCTTTCCTGGCTTGGCTTGGGAAGCAGAACGTAACGAATACGTTATGGTTGAAATTGTCACACCATTCTAAAGTTTAACTAACTGTACTATTGTGGACATACGCTATTGCAATATTATGTCGTCCCAGAAATCTTACAATGAGACTAAGAAAAAACAAACAAACGAAAAACGAAAAAGAGAAAACAAACCTAATTTGGCTGTAGTCAACAATCCCTTATGGATGGTATATTTCATGTTCTGTTTTGGTTTATGGATGTTTTGGCTACATCCAAATGGGCTTGTTTTCTCTTTTTTCGTTTTGGATAGCGGAACATGAAGACAATGTACGGTTGAAATTTTTACACCATTCTACAGTTTATTTATATTATGATTGTTACTAAAAACCTATTATAAAACAAAAACAAAAATTTTAATTGCAGCTATTTTAATCTGATTAATACTTTCCCTCCTAAATATTCGACTAAAAGTAATTAACTTAAGTTTAACAAATGTGCTCTTGCATACAACATTCTACAATATAAAAGTTGTTGTACTGATACAAGGAAAATTCGTGGAAACACATTTTACAAAGAAACTACAAATTGTACTTGTAAAATAGGAAATATATATTTTTGTAACCTTTTCCCTACTATTTGCAATGGGAGAAAGTAAAGCTTCAACTTCTCTTTTTATTGTTATGATGAAAATGAAAATAATTGTACAGTAACTTTTTCATAGTTGTACGCGTTAAAGTAAAAAAAAAACTGGTGATTGTATCGAAACACGAATATATGTCTTTGTACTACATAAAAGTGCATTTTAAACCAGTAATATTATGAAAATGTTTGGCACAATAGCAACGCTTACTTACCTCGCTTTTTACACCGAAAGTTCTTCGTTTTAGGGATTAGATTTATGTGATCCGAGCTAACGCTTAAACAATTGTTACGCGTAATATTTTAGAAACCAACTTAGACGAACACAAACTGCCACTCAGTCAGATCTGGGAATAGAAGCCAGGACCTCTCGTACCGTATACCAATTAAAATTGCGTGTGTGGAGGGTATCCAAGGACATGGCATCGCACCTCGTTGGCTGACTGTCTGACACTGCCTGAAGGGAACCCTACGACGTAAAAGTGCCGGTAACAGAATTATAGAGGAAACGGGAGATCCTCGAGAAAATCTCCCAGCCAGCGGCATCGTCCCGCACGAATCCCGCATGTGGGAAACCGGGGGCCAAACCCGCAGAGAAATGAACCTCGATAGCTTTGGTGAGAGGCAAGTGTAACGTTTGTGGCTTCAATGCTGTTATTCATAGGCAGACAGACATTACAAATACAAGATGTTCCTGCTAGACTGCAACTATACAATCTTGAATATGCAGTGTATTGCCTGACTCTAGGGGTACTAACAAAACCTTACCATCACTATTCACTACCGGAATAAATATTAAGAAAATAATTCAAATTAACACTAATTTACAATAGTAATCTTACAAATGTAACTATGCTTTTTTTTACCGGCAGACAGGCATATTGGAGTACAGTACACAGTACTGTACACAGTACACAGTTGATGTGCCACTTAACAAAAATAGCAGGAGTGATGATATCCTGTAGACCTAAACATATTTTGAAAGTATTTGTTATTTATAAAATAAAACAAACTTGTTATTTCATTGCTTAGATACTGTTTAGAAATTTTTTGGCTAATATCACTTGTGTTTTTGTTTTATACTTAATGAAATATTTTCTAAAACAAATTTTTATTTTATCATTATTTTTACTTTATTCACATAACTGTAACTTTCGAAGAAAAAAGTTCTTAGCGCCAAAGTTACTTTGCAGTGGCTCATATTTAAACAACATTTTTCTTTGCAGGAGCAAACATTATGTTGTAGCAAATTATTTTTAGTGTGCTAGTAAGTTCGCGGAATGCGACGTAGTAAGGAAGTACGGACGGAGACTGACTTCACAGGCAAATATGCCGACCTGCCTAGCTGAGTATGTCGTTAATTATACTGTGAGAACCTCGCTATACGTCCTGCTGGAGTAGTTTATGTGCGGTCTGTCTCCAACTGCTGCGGGCCACAACACAAGGTTATTGTGAACACATACGTATGTAATGTACGCCAAGACAAGTGACCTTTAGAAAAGCCACTCGTTGACCATGAAGCAAAGCTGCAGATGTGCATATGAGTAGGGACGACTGTTCTTCGCGAAAAAAATTTTGCCCCACTTTGTTTCGGTGCCTTACGAGTACATCTGCAGATGCTTCGTGGTCAGAGATTGGATATTTTAACTGCCGCGAGCCTTGCGATTCTACCAGCCAATCACAGAGGCGTGGTGTTGCAGCAGCATTATTCTGATTGGTTCAGTCAAATGAGAGACGTCACTTAACAAATACACGCTGCCAATAACCATGAAGCATAGTTGCAGATGTGCACGTATGCAAGGCACTAAAAAAAAGTGGGGCAAAATTATTTTCGCGAAAGCAAGGGTCTCAACATATAAGGCATTGAAAGTAAATGATGCAATGATTATTCCCCTACAAACCCGTGAATCTACACGTGAGTGATGTTTACTTAGGAATAGCGTTCAAAGAATTTTACACGTGTGTATGGCTCATATCAGGTCAGATTCTGAAATATTAAAATCCACTACGGGTCACATTGTGTATGGTAGAAGGCCGGGGCGAAGGTTGGGTCGGCTACTCGACTAGCGAGACGTGCCTGTCGCCCTCCGGCCCGAGGAACAGACGAGGTTGAGTGCACGATTCCGTCTGAGTTTCATGTACATTCGCGGTGAGGGCATCTAGAAGTCTGAAAATGCCTGTCTTAGATACGTTGGAGGGTTTAGAAATCGTGTTTAAATGAGCATGGTCGAAGGTGTCAAGTTTCTTGTACCTTTCACGCCAACCTCTAAGTTTACGAAAATCTGTAAACCGTGTCGTAAGGTGGTTGCTGAAATCTGCAACCTGCCCTTACCTGAAGAGATCCAAGAAGATCGAAACACGAGTACGTCATTCTTATCCTTGGACGGCCTTACGGTTTAGGATAATAATTGGGATTTCCAATTGCTATATTCCCACCGTAGCGGGTGGTGTATCGTGCGGAGCACACACGTCCTAAAGACACACTCTTGAACATGACTGACACCAGCTATTGGTCTCCGACCGATTCTCACCTCTAACGGGGGTGGTTTCCGAAGTTGAAGTCCACAAATATGGACAGGGGATTGGAAACTCGCTATTACAAACAGTTTGAAGCTTGTGATCAAAAGAACCATTTTTTTGTATGTCACGTTACTTAGTATACCTTTTACAATTGTTCGAATTCCTTGACGCAATATAAGTTGTATGCAACCAGATTGTAGTCACCCCGCTGTTTTCACTAGGGTTGAAGATATTACCGAAAATTTTCTATAATTTAGACGGGTCAAGCAACATTGTACAGTGTTCAGAATATTTTTATTCTAAGTCATTTAGTTTCAGATATTTTGTGAACATCCCGTTTTACGTTTTATGAGTGTTGATCAGCGACGGAGTGAGAGCGGCGGGGAAACGGGAGATCCCCGAGAAAACCCGCCGACCAACGGCAACGCCCGTCACGTTTCCCACATGCGAAAATCTGGAACTAAACCCGCAGGGGATCGAACCCAGATCGCCAGAAGGCAAGACGTCTGACTCCTTGACCACCGTGGACCCAGGATTACCGCTACTCGTAAACCATACTTTATAGCTGCCGGAATTGTATATTTTTGCGGTCCTTTTAAGGTATGAAAATCTTGGCGCAGGATATTTTAATACGTATAGGAGTATATTCCACACCCATACATAATATATTTCATACGACGTCAGAAAATAATACTGTCCCTATTGAATGTCTCATAGAGTATTGTTGTCGGCTAGAAGACTACACGGCAGTTCTATGACTTGCACCTAGAGGTCAGTGTGAGGCGTAATACCCGTGCTATGTCACCCTTATAGCTTCCACACATCTAGGCCTCGAACACGTAAGATACGTCTACCCATGAATCTAACTTGAGACCACGGGCTACTATTTACTTATTATTAACATTATCATTTTTAAACTAATAAAGGGAGTAGACACAGTTAAAACTGTTATTGATGAGTTCAAGACTGGTTTTAATTCGTACACTATTTTTAAAAATACAAAATTATTTGATTATCACTAAAAACTGACATAAAGAAATTTCCTTTAATGTCGTATTAAAGGTCTTCTTTAGTTCCGAAATGAATTCTGTTGGCAAGTAGTATTTTTAAACAATGAAACTTATTATGTTAATAAGTAAGTTTTTTCTTATCTTCTTCAGTTATAAAATAAAACGTGCGGCGATTAAAAAATTACGGAAACAACGCTTATTCTTCCGCCATTGCTTAAAATCGCAATTCTTTATAAAATGATGTCTAAAAAATATAATAATAACAAAAACAACAACGCACTTACATCTTCCGTGAACCAGTTGCTGTATTTGAATCCAGTAGTGAGTGCATAAAATTTTGCTAAATACAGATCATTCGTGTAGCAGTTTTCCGTTGTGCCGTAGTGGATTTCAGCGGTGTCCTTCTTAGTTCACTGTTGGAATCTACGCAGTAAAATTCACTGTACAACCTTTGGGCATTGAAATAAATAAATAAAAATTAAAACATAAAATATGAAAACAGAGAAAACTCGGAACGCTAAAATGAAGACAGCACAGACAAGTAAGAATTAGACAACGTTACATACAAAGTAGGATGACAACATCTACGTCACGAACACAAGACTGGATGAAACAACAGGACAACACAGGAGAACACAGGTGTTCCTCGCAGAAGAGCTAGTCGCGACATTTCAGTACTCGACATCTGCTCCCGTCTTCAGGCAAATTAAACGTTTTTTACATTTTTTTTCTTTTTAATTCAATTTTCTGCGTTTTGACACAATTCTTATATGCATTTTTTTAGGATTTATTTTTTATGTGTTGGCTACAGCCAATTCAGCTTTATATTCTTTGTTAATTTTCTTGGTTCGCGGTTGTTTTTATGAGGCGTCATAGCCCTGAAATATCGTATGTCCACAACGTTTCACTTAATTTTATTATATATAACACAATTTTGTTTGAATTTGTATAAGTTATCTTCCAAATTCACTCACTGAGAAAAAATTTACAGAATTTTTACATTGGTTCTTTATTTTAACTCCGTAAATGTAAGGCATGTATGCAGAGTAGTTCACCAATCAGGAAGGAACATCGCACTTGTTGGCAAATAACTGCAGGCTCTCTTGGACGAGGACATACGACTGGTGGGATAGAAGTCGCCACTTCTCCAGCACTTGTCGCCATAAATTAGAAGAAAGCCAAATTATGTGGCAAACAGAAAGTAGAATTGTGCCTGCCTCTGTTCTGTGGACTCTCTCAGGCTGATTTACTGTGAAAACTGAAGGAAAAGTTCTGAACAAGATGTTTCCTACCAAAACATTTTTTGGTGATGAAATTATCTAGTTGTGACAACAAAATGTTTTAGTAGTAAGCACAAAATATATACCTGCTCGAGTGAACACAAACAAAATACTTTGTTGCTGTCAGAAAACATTTTTTTTCTGTAAAACGAAAAAAGAAAAACAAACACACAGAAAGATGACAACATAAGGATATATATGAAAAATATGCCGACAAAACACCCCAGTGAAACATTATAACAAAAAACTATGATCATCTAAAATAAATCCATGCAAACGCGGAAAGAATGGATTAATAAATATCAAAACTGTTTACAAATAACAGGAATTTTTGGGAAATAGAACACTCGACACGCCAGCAGCCAAGCAAAATAAATATAAAACAAAACGTTAATTGTCTTTTAACGGAAAAGTAAAATTATTATGTAAATCAATATTTTATTATTGCAAGTTTTTGAAACGAAGTAACTGTATAAAATAGTTTTTCCGGTGTAAATATTTGTAAGATTTGAAACAAAAAACAAGTAGCGTGTACAATAGATAGCTAACTATTTAAAAATGTTATTGCACTATAAATGATATGAACGGCTGTGTGAATTTTTTCACCGACAGATACTCTCTACGCTTGTTACTACACGCGCCCTGCGTTATTTGATTTAAATATTACAAGTCTCTTTGAAACGAGAAATCGCTTTATACTTTATAGTACGTTGAAAAATACATGATATTTGAATAATCATTTTCTGTTTTTGAGTCTAATGTGTGTAAAATTTTGCGATCAGTATTATAAACAAGTTAAGTTTGTACCGTACAGACAAACAAACACACAGACAAGAATATAGCATTGCCGTCCAGTTCTGAGTTACGTTTAAAATTTCAGATCTCTATCTCATCAGGAAGCTAGTTTAACGTGGTATTTGAATTTGATTTAAATAATTATTTCACAATAGTTTTTCTCTTCTATTGCATTGTCATCCGTTCCTGGGCTATCGGAAAGATTGTTTAACATTTTACATTGAAAAAATTATTATTATTATTTCCCATTTCTTTCCTCTTACATTGCCTTTTATCCAGTTCTAAGAATGTTCCAAGTTTCGAATCTCTTGCTCATAGGGATGTTAGTTAAAAATCGAATACAAAATTCTTACCGAACAAACAGACAGACAACAAAACGAGTTAATAAAAACGTGGTAATAAAATTTGCTGTGTGTCAGTAGGGTTCAGAAGTATTGTTGAGGGGGAGGAGGGGGGAGAATGTTATGAACCTCTGGGCGTAACCAATTCTGCCGGCTGTCAGGCACTGGGGTCCGACAGTTGAGGTCCCCGCCTCGACCCCGAGCTGGCACTATCACGTAACTCAACTGGCAACGTCGCCTACCACGCCCCCTTCCTTTTTCACTAAACACCGCGCGCATATTTTCTAGTCGCAGCGTTGCCAAGCCTACCCCAGTCCTCATACCGTGCCGCAAATATAATATTTCCATTCTTCACGAGTACGATATTTTTGTTTGCGTCTATGTAATATTTTACCTTGCAATATAGACTGCTTTGACGTGACATTAATTAATAATATTAATAGCCAGTATTACTGTGTATTATCGCTTCGTACGTGCAATTATTCATATTGATAAAATTAATAATCTGTATTTGGTATTTACGCAAAAAATGAAATGTGTACGAATATTGTTTTAGTTCAGGTTTTTGATTAGTCGCTTCAAAAGGTAACCTTGTAGTGTATAAACAAATTAAATACAAAATCCAATTTAAAAACTACACAGTCATTATTTTTAAATACGTTATGCAAGCAACTACCCCGCTTGAAATATTTTTACAGGTTGAATGAGGCACGTTTTTTTATGTTGTACTTACGCATATGAAGCGTACCCAATCCACGTTATTACTGAAGTAATAAAATGAAAAGAATAAATTTATGAGTTTGCGTTTTGTAGGGTGTTTTGGTAATGTAAATACTAATTACTCGTAGTATTCAGAGTATTGAAAAACCGGCCTAAAAGATCCTGTAACAATGTGCCTCGCACTGAGATGAACCCGGAAGTCTGTGGAGACATGTATGTAGGTTTGACAAGTACTGAGTCACATCTCATATAACATATAAATCCTTATTCTGGGTCCTACTTGAACCTTTGATGACCATTTTCACTTTATGTATGAAAATTTGGTCACGCATTTCTCAAATAATCAAAATTAATCAATTAACAAAACTGACCACATAAATTAGTAGATTAGTGGTGAAATTGTTTGAGCTATTTCAACAATTTCGAAGAAAACATACGAAAGTTTTGAAATGCAGAGCACAAGAAAACTCTACATATTTATGAATTAAAAGTTGTGACGTATGCAACAAAATTTTTAACATATTTGGAAATATTATTTTTTACTTGATATTACATATGCATGAATTAGTAATTGATTGATATGAACCATGTCTAATCGTGCGAATTAGCGAATATTTAATACGAATTTAATGATTACAAGCGAAGTTATAGAATTGAACTTATGTTCCATAAATTATTGCGACAGATATTACATCACGCATATAACTTATACGAAACAGGGTATATAGGCTAAGTACAATGTAAAAAAATCTTCCTAAAATTTTTAGGACGTAATGAACACAAACGCAGTTTGGGCAGTTGCCATATGTACAAAGTATTACAGTTGTTACAATATAAGTTTGATAACTTCAGTATATATTTGACAGGTTAATGAAAAGTTTAGGATTTCTACCATGAATGTCTGGGAAACTATTATACCATACCTACCTATTACCGCTCATATACGCACGTGTGGCAAATTTACAAACTATTTTTAGAGTGCAGGGAAAGGTAAAAATCGGGAGTTCAATGACCTTCATGTTAGAATTCGCTGTACTGTGTACACTCAAGCTCCGACCAATCGTCTATTAGCAGATATTCACTGGAGTAGCAAGCAGAGAACCTGGGGAGGTGAGAGGGGTTTACGGCCATATAACAACAAGGTTTTAAGAGCCAATGAAGGTGAAACGAGGTGAAGGGATAGCTAGGGACCCCTGTTTTTCTAGAAAATAATTTTGCCTTACTTTGTTTTGGTGTCTCACGTGCACATCTGCAATTCTGCTTCGTGGTCAGTGATTGGATATTGTAACTGTCATGAGCCTAGCGATTCTACGGGCAAATCACAGACGTGTGTTGTTGCAGGAACTTTATTGTAATTGGCTCAGTCAAATGAGATACGGCTCTTCACATAGACACGCTGCCAGTAACCATGAAGCAGAATTACAGATATGCACGTAAGAAACTGAAACAAATTGAGACAAAATTCTTTTCGCGAAAATCAGGTAACCCTAATTATTCTCTCTCCCATTGCAATATACTTGAAAATTGTACATATCTGTAATATTAAAAGGTTATTTTTTAAAATAATTTACACAGAAATACCTTGTATATTTACAAAAAATTACACTAATTCACAAAGAAATTTTTGAATGCTGCAAATAATTACAGTAAAATTTAGGATAAATTTTTTACAAATATAATATTACAGAAAAATTGATTAAAAATTGCAAACAATTACTTGTATAAAATTTTTTAACCTGTTGTGGGATCAATAAGTTTGTTTCGAACACAAGTTCTATTTAATTTATAACTTTGCTTGTAAGATATGATATTCGTGTTAAATATCCGTAAAGTCGTACTGTTAAGAATTATTCGTAGAAGGCAGTTACTAATTTATATAATCTGTAGTACCAAATAAAAATAATAATTCCAGATTTGTTAAAAACTATTGGTGAAGTCACAGCTTGTAATCCAGAGAAATGTAGAATTTTCTTGTACTGTGTATTTCAAAACTTTGTGTATTCTTCAAGCTTAATCAAATATCTCAAACTATTTCGTCACTAATAGACTAATTTATGTGGTTAGTTTTGTTAATTGATTGGTTTTATTTATTTGAAGAATTTAAATAATGATTTACAGAGTGACAATTGAAAAAAGACTTTTCAAAACTGTTCCTGTACGCAACTAAAAATTCAAAGGATTGAAATAAATATTTCTTACATAATTGGTAAGGTTTACATTAACTTTACAGGCCGTGAAACAAAATGCTGGTAAAAGTGTAAACTGAAATATGATAGTGGTTTACAAGAAACAAGCAATCAGTATTGTGAGAAGTATTGGAGTCGTACAATTTCATTTTATAAAAAAAAATTATATTTAACACAAGTATTGAAATATAGCTAACAATTGATTCTGAATGTATGACAATAGTCTAAAGAAATTCCTTATGAACACGTGTGGTTTTCCTTTAATTAGAATTTTTGCTTTTATTAATTAAATTGACGGTAGCCAGAATTAAAATCTTGCAAACTGAGTCGGTTTTATTGTTAGTAAAAGTTATTGTAGTAATTATGTGTGACAAAAATTTTATTAAAATCCAAGATACAGGGAAACGTTTACATACCCTTCAGCTTTCCTTATGTTTTCCTTATTAGTCTGAATATAAGAAAGGAATTTAATTAAATCAATACTAAATCAATACGTTTATAAGGAGGTTATATGAGGACTATGATGCGGACTTAATACTGTAGGCAATTTTGTAGCCCTGGGGACACAATGGAATAAGACCCAACAACGGAGAGACGTATAAATGAGAAGGGTGAGGATGCGGGAGATCCCCGAGAAAATACGTCGACCAGCGGCGTCGTCCGACACGTTTCCCGCATGCGAAATTCCGGTGATGACCGACTCCGCCGGGAATCGAACTCGGATCGCCTTGACGGAAAGCAAATGGCCTGACCTCTCGGCCACCACGGTCACATATTTAATAATGATGTACTAATTTTGTAAGATAGATTCAACTTCCACCAACACACAAAATAATACGTTTAAGAAAATAAAGGGTATGGAAAGAAAACCATTATTTCACGAAAGAGCCGTTTCTTTAATGTTATTCGTTCGGAAGGAGAATACAGAGAATTTATTTTAACGGTTCTCGCAGTAGCACAGCCATGGCAGGACACGTCAGACTTTTAACATGTCGCGTCTGTGTACTCTGAACCACAGAATAAATAGTAATACAGATGTGAAATGGCGTGGCGGCTCGTTTGACACGTGCGAACTTAGGCCTAACGCTTATTATCTGCATGAAGCTGTTGATATCAGTCCCATATCTGCTTATCTCCTGCATATTACGACAGGTTTGCTATTGGCCTGGCTGTGGCTAGCATGGCAGTCGCCTTACGCTGATTGGCGGAAGGCGTTTCCGCCATGTTGCTGGCCAGCGAAGCCATTTTGAGGGCGTGTGTGACTGAGGGCCGTATCTATAAACGGCTTTCGAATGACAACCAACTGCTCACCAATGCTTTCTCTATGGGGATAGCAGTTGGTTGTCATTCGAAAGAGTTTATAATTTCGGCTCTGAGTTTGTCATCCTACTGACTGTGTCTGAACCACGGCCGTAGAACAGGTCTGGACAGTCGCCTGGAAACTTGATCCCTTTGTTGTTCGGCTGCAGTTCACCAAGTTACCGATAGTTCTATACATTTTTGGCGCTGTAATCCGGGCGGTGGAGCTCAAACTCCGCCCACTTCCCTTCCACTAAGATAAACAATTTATCAAAACGTATTTTTTATAAATTTATGAAATACTCCCTTCGCTCACAAATTTAAGAAAAGGCTCCAGCAATCTTTATTTACTTTATAAATTTAACAATGGAAAAAAGTGGGCGGAGTTTGGGTCCGACCGCCCTAACTGAAGCGCCAATAAAACACAATATTCTCGGTAACTTGACGAACTACAGTCAAACAACAAGAGGGTCAAGCAAAATACATTGTTAGATAGGCGAGTGTTCAGACCTGTTCTTCTACGACCGTGCCTGAACCATTCACAGCCGCCTAGTTAATAACGCAGTCTGTTCTACTGACGAGCTGATTCCCTGTGGCGCGGCTACGACTTATCTCAAGCTAGTTTGAAAGGCTAGAGTGCTACACTTGGCTGAGCAAGAAAAACAATCAAATGAAGAAGCTTTCTTTGGCAAATTGAACGACTGGCGAATGGCGCACTTGTACGAAGATATACATCGTTCCACATAACCTCAGTAAGTTGTGACATTCTGACGTGAATGTTGTTGAATCGCAGAAAACCTGCAGTAAGATAAAAAGGACAATGCATAAGAAAATAAGCACAAAAATACGAAAAAAAACCAGGAAGCTAGAGTTGACCGTAGTCAACAAACACAAATACTTCCGAAATAGTAATATAGTCGGTATATAATGGAGGAAAAAAACTAAGAAAATGAAAAAGGAAAAATCAAACAGACAAGGACTGTTTGATGGTTCTTTTTTTTCCCCCATTATTTCCTTGTCTGTTTGATTTCTCTTTTTTGTTGTTATTTTTTGTTTCCATTATATACGGACTTTATTACTATTTAAGAATTATTTGTATATTTGTTGACTACAAGCATTTCTGGCTTCCTGTGTTTGTTTCTTTTCACATTTTTGGTGCTCGTTTTCTCGTACGTAGTCCTTACGTCTGTGAAGTTGATCCCCCCTCCCACCCAAAATTGTCCAGAAAATTATGAAAATATTCACAGCGTTAGTTTTACGTGAGTCATCGTTTGTTCCGCAATGAAAAACGTTAGTTCCAAATTTCTACTGCCTCAAATTAACTAATTAAATTGGGGGGGGGGGACAACTTTACAGGCGACTTGTATGTAATTGTGAGTTTTCTGTGACTCAGCAACGTTCGCTAGTAATGACGTTTATGCAGCAATACACTTCAGTTTGTCATACAACCGCCCTGCAAAAATCATTCAAATATCACATTGTAGTCCTCGTGCTCTTTGTCGAAATTTTTCATATACCTAATTTTGTTGCCTGAATTTATTGTTTTCCAGTTTTTTGTATCGTCTTTCTTGCTTCAATGCTTGTATTACATACTGGAATTAATTTGTTTTGTTAGGGTTCTATTTTATTGTCTTTATTTTCATTTCGTCTTTTTTGGAACAGACATTTTGTTTCCGGAACTGTCTGTATGATACGTGCTTGTTGTCAACAGTCACTTGTAATTTTTTTTTTCATTGTGGAGTTTTTCTGCAAAACGGCAATATTGGCTCGCGGAGACGTGTTCACAAAAACGTTTTTTTTTTTTTTGCCGTACACTTGATAGCAAAGTATTCAGAACTGCAAGGCGTAGTGGCCTCATTTCATCTGCGGTTTAACGTTGATAAAACAATACTAATAGTAATTATGATACATGTTGTACAGTCATACCAACAGCAGTGATAGAGGTGACATGCATCGCTAACGGAAATAACTTTCGTAGACACAAGTATTGTTTAAAATTTATATCTGCTCATAACCTACAGACTGTACATTTTTGGTAAAACATTCCACGAATTTCTTTGTATTTTATTAACATTTCATGATAATAATAAGATAAATATCTCAGATTGATATAGATTTTTACTATTGCAAGTTCAAACACAAGCTAGGCCTTGCAACTTTTTAAACATAGTCTTCGCATTTTTACAAGAATTCTTTGTAGATTTACAGGTAATTTCTTTGGCAACAATTTTTGAAAAAAATTACAAATAATAGGCAAATTTACACGTTCCAGTGTTGTGAGGAAGAATGCATTCAGAGCGTGTTGCACTCTACGCTATGCACACGACTATGCGTGGTAGATTAGTTTAAAACACAGTATTTTACCGCATACCTTCGCTGCCACTCAAGGTTAAGAAATGTGCACTCTTAACATGTTTCTAACTTCGAGGTTCTCTAGAGTAAGGAAGACTGCAGATTACAGAAGTCAATCCCAGGCCATCTTCACAGATTGCAGTGGACGAGGAGTTTGACGAATACGGTACCACTGTACACATACTGAACTAATACTGTTCCGGTAATCACTTTCACTATTTACTTTGTATAAAATTACAAAATATTTGTTGTTAGAAAATATTTCGTCGATGTGCATACAATGGAGTGAAGTGGAAATACTGCGGCGCTCATGAGGATACAATACGATACAAAGATGAAGGAAACGAGAAAACCCAGAGAAAACACATCGGCCAACGGATAAATATTGACTCAAATATGCCGCTATTACGTGTGGTTAAGTCGTGGCCATCTTTAGTAGAAGGCCAGGGTCTTGAATGTGGCAACGCTGCACCGAAGACCTACTGCCGGTCGCTCATTGGTAGCCCTATTTGTGTAGACGTGTACACGCCACTAAAGCTGCATCTAGACACGTTACAGAATTTATGACAGTCAAGAAGTGACAAGGTAGCAGGCCCCCGATGCAGTGTTGCCACATTCAAGACTCCGGCCCTCCACTAAAGACGGCAATGGTTAAGGCGCCCGCCTTGTAACCAGCGTTGCAGCGTGCTAGCAGAACGCTTTTATCTAAGTAACTACTAAACGTGTTTCTAATGTGTGCATTTACGAAAAGAACAAATACTTCAAACGACCTCGGAATAGTAGTTTTAAAACATCACGTTAATTAGAAAGACCATTTCAGAGCACCTGAATATGACTAAAAACGGCTTTTTCAATGTATTATATCTAAACAACTGCTGAAGGTATTCTTGTGAAACTACAATTGAGAGGTGTATTAGACTTTACTTAAAACATTCCACCAATAAAAATATGGTGTTACCTCTGAAAGTGTCAGTCAGGCGAGTGTCCTACGATACCACTGCACGCGGTTTCAGTGCCTTGCGGTAGAGGCGATGCCGCGACAGATGAGCAGGTCAACATCGCCCTTGGAGTCATGCCTCACTCACACTAACACACGGCCACCAGGCGGGCGCCTTAAGTGGACTAGAAGACACACTGTTCTAACCTCACAACAGCGTAAACATTTCCTGCACGACCTTCATGTTAAACCAACTGCCCTCACTGTAAAAAATTATTTGGAAATTTACCACACCAGAGTATGAGAATAATACAAAGTATGAATAGTTAAAGTTTTTCCCGTACATTTATGGAAACTATCCAACATTTGTTTAGTAAACATGCTAAAATTGCCAGATTTGTATGGTATAAGCTTGAAAATTCCTAAACATGTATAGGAACGTGGCACATTCGGCAATGTTTGGCATGTATCGGCATTCGGGTTGGCCATGTGGGGCGAGTAACAAAAGCATCACGAGTCATGAACGAAGATGGACGTCTGGGATATACCTAGATCTGTTTTGATTTTCAGAAGTATTTGAAAATATTGCGCTTATCGTGCTAATTTTATACTAAAAACTTAGAGGATTCTGTTTTCACCGAACCTGGTAAGTGTAATACATTTTATTCACAGCTTATTTGCGATGCATAGCTTTAAGTAGGCCTACAGTTAATGCCCTCTCGTTCCTGCGCCAGGGCCATCTGCAAGCTAGGTTAAATATTATATTTCCTGGTTAATAGTACTTTTCAAGTTGGGGGATATTATCTCTCAATCAAGTCCACATAAACGAAAACATGTAAAAACAGAGATAATTTTGGTGTGTTGATTATGTATAAAAATATATCTAGATATCCATTGTGAAGAGATGATATAAACAATCTTATATAATTTTCATAACATTATTTTGGTGGCCAAATTATAAGTATAATTTATATGTAAATATTACGTTAAAATTATTCGTTGAACATTTTTGATTACATTGATAGTAAAATCCTTTGAAAAATTATAAATTTAGATGTGAATGTGTAACATTTAAATACATTGTGGTTAAATGAAGATAATAGACCTCTGTGAATATATATGCATAAACAGAAGAATGCCATGCACCATAAAAAATATTTTTATATTGTTTCAACATTTAAAAAGATAAATATGATGTAATTGCATTATAACATTTTACCTGCTATCAACATATTTTTAAGGGCCATGAAACTTCACTGTGGAGTATATAATTAAGCACAATACAGCTAAAATCAATGTGCACCACATTAAAATATGATCTAATTTAAAATTGTTAACAATTAAAATGCTATCAACACAAATTTAAGTTCCATGACGCTTCACTGTGGGTGTAAACATACAATTAACAGCTAAAATCACCATAAAACAATTAAAAATAAGAAGTAATTGCAATATTGTAACATATAACATCCTAACAACCAATTTTCAGGTCCATGATGCTTCACTGTGAGTGTAAGTATACACATTTCAGCTAAAATCACCGTTTACCCTCAAAAAATTTAATGTAAATGCAATTTTTCAGCATTTAACATGCTATCAACACATTTTCATGTCAATGAAGCTTCACTTTGGGTGTAAAGATACACATACCAACAAAAATAATTTACAACATTTAAAATAAAATGGAATTAAAATATTGTAACATTTAACATCCTAACAACCAATTTTCAGGTCCATGAACACTTTAAAATAAGATGGAATTGCAATATTGTAACATTTAATATGCTATCAAGACATTTTCAGGCCCATGATGCTTCACTGTTGGTGTAAACATACAATTTAGAGCTAAAATCACCATATAACACTTTAAAATAAGATGTAATTGCAATATTGTAACATTTAATATCCTATCAAGACATTTTCAGGTCCATGACGCTCCACTGTGGGTGTAAACATACACATTTCAGCTAAAATCGCCATATAACACTTTAAAATAAGACGGAATAACAATATTGTAACATTTAATATGATATCAAGACATTTTCATGTCCATGACGCCTCATTGCGTGTGTAAACATACACATTTTAGCTATAATCACCATACAAAACTTTAAATAAGATGGAATGACAATATTGTAACATTTAATATGATATCAAGACATTTCCGGTCCATGACGCTTCACTGCGGGTGTTAACATACACATTTCAGCTAAAATCACCATATAACACTTTAAAATAAGATGGAATTGCAAAATTGTAACATTTAAAACTTATCAAGACATTTTCAGTTCCATGATGCTTTACTGTGGGTGTAAAAATACACATTTCAGCTAAAATCACCATACAAAACTTTAAAATAAGATGAAATTGCAATATTGTAACATTTAACATGTTATCAAGACATTTTCAGGTCCACTACACTTCACTGTGGGTGAAAACATACACATTTCAGCTAAAATCACCATATAAAACTTTAAAATAAGATAAATTTGCAATATTGTAACTTTAAACATGTTATGAAGACATTTTCAGGTCCACTACACTTCACTGTGGGTGAAAACATACACATTTCAGCTAAAATCACCATATAAAACTTTAAAATAAGATAAAATTGCAATATTGTAACATTTAACATGCTATCAAGATATTTTCAGGTCCACTACACTTCACTGTGGGTGTAAACATACA